>JAMKCH010087145.1:58897-85068 GCA_023653785.1 Ophioderma brevispina | reverse complement strand
GAAGGTCGAGGGAAAATAGTAGGCCCGCGGTCTCAAGATCATCAAGGGGCAATATTTCTCACCATATCCCGAATAAAGAGCAGTCTATATTTGTTTTATACACCTCATGCATATATTTCAGAATTCTGCAACTTTTCCACATTTGCTATAGACCCGTTTGTTGCTTTAAAATACTGCTCAAATACTATAATTGCAAAATTTACTTGCTTGTATTAGCGCTATCACCTTGTTGTAGAATTGTGAATAGATCGTCATCAGTTACAAGTTGAAATCAGGGTTTGCAGCTCAATTCATCAGTCTGAACAGACGATACCGACAGCCGCGGTGTAAACTTTTGGAGTCAGCCATGATTTTGTGTTGGATGAGTTTCACGTCTCTTCCACATAGTGTATTTTTCGAAATAATGTGTATTGGTGTACGTATTAAAATTAATTATTCTGTGTAGGAGTGTATGGTAACTTTGCCATGGGATAGTAGGTTTCCGGGGGTACTATCCCACGGGGATAAGTCGTTTTTTGTTTATTTCTTCAAATAAAACAGGAAATGGTAGGAATAACCCATATCATGTGACTCCATTTTAACCAATCAGATGACAGAAATATATGCAAGAGGTGTATAATATAGGTTGAAAACTGATGGTGATGAAGATAGGGATGAAAATGAGGTAACAATTGACCAAAGTAGCATTGATCAACAGGTGGACACAACTGGTAGCATAATATTGCTATGCAGTAATTTCATGGTGCATTGGTTCTATGGAAGGTGCCCTTGCCATTGGAGGAATCTCTAAGACATGTTTGGACATTGATGAATGTGTAGCAAATTAGTTTTGACTAGCTTGCTGTAATTTGAGGTACAAGGTTTAATTGGTAGAAGATTGAGGAAAATGGGGTCTTGAAATCAGTAAAGGAAATACAAGGCAAATTAAAACCAAGAGTCTTAACCTCTCTCTCAGATGATAAAAATTCTGTCAAAGTTGTTTATTCAAGGTCAAACACTTACAGGTTTCCAAATGCCTTTGATGGTATTTTAAATTGTTGGCTAAATGGTACCGATTTAATATGATACTTGTTTAGAAATTGGAATTTAACCCAAACAATTGGAAAGACTTATTGATTTTGCTTTGAAAAGGAAAAGCTGGTATTATTGTGTACTTGGTAGGCTGTGGATAAACAGAATGCATGTTGAATAACAAGGATTTTCTTTTGTTTTTGAAGTTCGGCACTTGGAAGGGTATGGATTATGAAAAGTACCTATACTTCATCTGGCCTGAACTAAGGAGTGATGTCAAAGCTTTCGCGCAGCTATTGTGCATGCGTATCGCGCACACCGATCGCGCACACCGATTCTAAAATCGAGCTTCTTCGCATAAATCTGTTCTGGTATTATGGTTTCTCTGATGTGCTGAGCGCCTTTCATGGCTGCCGCAATGCACAGCGCCTTGAGCACGTTTACGTGGATATGTCGCGCGTTAAAAATACACATTATTATTATTATTATTATTACACCGACTTTGTACGTTCGCGATTACATCTGTGGCTTACTGCGATTCGCACGTTTAAGACTGCGTGAAAGCTATGACGTCACTCCTTAGTTCAGGCCGGACGAAGTATAGGAGACAATCAGCATGTTTCTATTGCACTTAGATTAGAGTATTTAATCTGTTGTTAAGTAAACTGGATGCCCTCATGGGTAATTTCTATTGCACCACATACCAGAGAAATACCCAATCACAATGACTTTATTTCCATATCTGCATTGAAAAAGGTAATTTACAATGGTCTCATCAGTGTAAACAATAAAGAAGTCATATATTGCTTTAATTTTACTACATTGAACTTAAAAAATGAATACCCATTGGAGTTGTAGCTGCATGATAGCTTACGAAATGATATGTAATTACAAAAAATTATAACAAGTCTTTTTGTTGTGTCACCTGCAAGGAAGCACATACTAATCAACATTCTGTATGTCCATCTGTTATCATATGAATGGATTGTGCAATTCTAGCTCTCATCCATGCTTTCACAATTTGCACATTTATCTGGAAGAACTAGGGAGTTTTTTTTATTATTGAGGTTAACTGTCTTTTCCTTTGGCATTATCCTCCTATTTGATGCATATAACGGTAAATGTCATAGGATGTCAGTGTCTTTTGGGCAATTTTAATCCCTAACCGGTCTATACCGGCTTTTAGTCACCCATTTGCTTCAGTAGAAAGACACTGAATACAATAACTGAGATGCAAGCTGGGGGAATTCACTTATCATTTATATCAAGACATTTAGCAAGACAAACAAGTGATTTTATTCTGTTGAGTTTTGAACAGGTCAGGTTTTGATGAATAGTTTCTTTACTACTATCATTTAAGTGTTCAGTAAAAATATTAGTTTCATTTTATCAGAGTAACTTTTGACATCGGATCATTACTTAGTATCTGTGAAAAACATCATATTCCAACCACAAGAGTTTGTTAGCATTGCATTTATCCATATGGCGTCTGCCTGCTTGATCACATCACGGCCTACATTGGCATATTGCGTATGTGGAATCCTTTGAATTTGAAATCAAAACATAAATATTTAACAAACTAAAGACAAATACTATTAACATCCGCATGGAATTTCAATAAAATGTAATTGAGAAGATAATTTGGCATCGGGCAGAAAGTACATTTGTCAATCCCTGTGCCTATATCGGAAACAATTCATGCTAAGTATAGCAATTTCCGATGTGCTAATATGAAGACGACTTGGTAAGCTTGAGTGATTACTAAAATTGCCTATGGATAGTATTAACTCTGTGCATATGAGAGGCAGAAAAACTTATGGTAAGAAATCTGACTTACTGTGAGTTTTGGGAATCCTTATCAGATGTTTTTAGCTATTGCAAGCTATAGGTTGAATATACAGGGTGACCATCTAATCTAATAAAGTACTAAATGCTCTAAGCTTCTCTAATAATCATCATCAGAACTTGAGAGTTTAGGATGGGTATACTAATACTGTGCGTGGCTTTACTTAGTCTGCTTAGGGAGCAGACATACCAATTAATTTTTTTGAAATCTGTAGAGAGGGAAAGTAAGGTGAGAAGAAAACTTGATAACAAGGAAAAATTTCTTGGAGTCTGAAATGACATTGATCAATCTTGAGTGTTTGGATGTTTGTATATGTCCATTTAGTGGTATCGATGCTTGTCACTTTAAGGGTTAATTACCGGCATCATCTTGATCGGCAGATGGTAAATAGTTTGACATGAGTATCTGGGGTTGTGTGTGCATTGTCAAGTGAGCGTAAAATCTACACACCAGATGGAATCGTGGGAGGCCTTGGCAGCCATGATTGCACTGGAAAGCTACATGTATAATTCGAGGGTTTAGTGCAAGAAGGCCCCATCTGCAATAGCTGCCACATGTTAGATTTGGCAGGCCCTACACTTAATACCAACACAACTGACAAATGGCAGCTATTGCAGATGGGGCCTTCTTGCACTAAACCCTCGATATGTACAGAGAGACTGGACATGTCATGGGTTCATGTAAACCCCTGAGGTACACCAAGGTCTTGAGGGCACTACAATGGGCAGTTATTGGTTTCCATAGAGTTAAAGACACTCTTTAGCAAGGGATAATTGTCATTGAAACTTGGTTGTTTAGTTAGAGGTTGTTTAGATGGAAGCACATAACAGCATTTTTAACATTCACCCCTAAGGTCTGTTAAATTCCTGTGTCTTCTTGACTCCTTGGATGAAGTGTTTTGCTATCACTGTAGTTGTTGGTGTCAGCTTCTTGGTCTTGTTGACTGCATGGTACTACATGTATATGCCCCACCAGGAGATAGGCAAACTTAACTGAGTGACCTGATCAACAATCTTGTCCCCACCATTTTGCTCCTTCAAAATTGAGATTTTGGTATTGGAAGAAATTTCAGATTTTTTCTCATTACCCCAGTAAAATGTATAATGCAAGGCCCAGGATTTCTTTGTGTCATCTGCAATTCTGTACACTTTTTTGTTGGTTGCAAGCTGAGCTGGCAGAACCACTTTGCATTCCGTTGTGCATGAATGTGTGTGTGTCACTAAAATGTTAAGTTTTTACATGCAGTGTGGCCCACAGCTTATATTTTTTGAAAATAGCACAGAAGCCGAGAACCGCAAAATTCAAGTTGCTTCTATATAGGCCCTACTATCCAAATGGCTGGACTGAATTTAACTCAGAATTTGTAATCAGATATTTTGAGGATATGCTTCCATGTGAGTAAGCATCTTCATGTGGGAAAATTGGATATTATTGGGTCACCCACCTTTAATAGTACTGATGGCCAAGTGTTTTATTTTAAGGATCAGTACATGTGCATAAGAGTAAAAAATCTTGTGTCAGAATCCAACCAAAAAATGAAGGGTCTCCACACCTGTTTTGAAAGTCAATTATGACGGAACTAGAACAAAAAACCATACAATTTTGACACCTAATTTGGATTTCTTCCAATAACTAAGGCCTACATCCTGTGTAAATTTCACAAAATTCATTATGAGCAAACATGATTTTCTTAAAACTATAGTATAAAGATACTATGAAGATTAAGGGTGCTATATTAAGAGTGCAAATCATTACTGTGGTCAGTCAATGTGCCACTGCTTGAAAGCTCTTGAAGTTCTTAAAATAAAAGACAGTTTTGCATAGTGTCAAACAGCTGTACCTCATGACAAATGAGGATTAGCAGTTTGCTTGTTTAATATCTTTGGGTTTCAGAAAAAAAGGAAATGTATTGGAACATTTTTCTTGGAATCTATAGACATTACCGGGAATTTTTTTTCTGTGGGTTGTTTTCTTGCTATGTATTTTTGTTCTTCTGAATTGTTTATTCTTATGTCAGAATGAGTGCAAAATCTCTCCCACATTAGCCTAGACCTACATTATACCCATTCAATCATCCCAGAGATGAAGTATCCTGGCACCAGTCCAAACCACCCTTCCCTCAAGAAGATTTCTACACATCTACTTGTATGACGCATGTTCTAGTGCATATGTTCCCATCATTGATGTGGCACTCTGCCCTAACATACACATAAAAGTTCCCCTTTCTACTTTATTTGTAGTTTGCATGGGGATTCTACATTCTATATTAATCAGGATTTGAAATCTTCCAATTTGAACATTTCCTTTTTTGATATGGAGAACAAAATGCTGACTTTAGTAATGACACACTTGCAGGGTGGGTTATAGTTGTAGCGGATCCCTACATGATAACTGATGCTTGTGATAAAGTGACCAAAGAGTAAGGATTACTTCTGACCTACAAATTGGTCCCATTTTGGCTAGAAATGCTGACAGTGATGGAAGAGAGGCTTTGTTTACCATGCCCCCAGGTTAGTTTGGGAAAATGTGAAGTTGCCCCAACTCTGTGTGATAAACATGATCTTGTGACTTATGTGTAGGCCTATGTGTTCTTGGGGAAGTGGTGGTGCCAGGCCATAGGGAATATCTGAGTCAAGCCTTGCCCCACATGCCCTTCAGGAAAAAACTAAGCATCAAAGTTGCTAAATTTTGCTATAATTTTATGATTCCCCCCCCTTGGAAATTTACCCCCCCTCCCCCACTAAAAGTTATGGTACTGAAGAGGGAAAAGATAGCATATGTTGTAAAGGGGGACATTCACAAGAAGTGATCAGCTGTAGTAACCAAGCCTGCTGATGATATTCCCCACTTTGAAGGTTCCTTTCTTACCATGTTACTCCTTCAGTGATTGTTAAAAGAAGTTGGCACCAGGCTACTGATTAATGCAAGGCTGGGGGGCAAAAATATCATATCATAATTAACTCTTCATAGTAGTGAAATATCACAAAAGTAGCGACTTTTTTCTGCCTTGAAATACAACCAAAAGATTGATCATTTTGGAACATAAAATTTTGAAAATAATGCTGCATTAGCCTTGATTTGCTGTGTTTAGTTTCAGTATGTTGCTTGGCTAATTTTTCCCTCTTGATCTTGACAAATTTGCAAAATAACAAAGGCCATTATGTAGATTTTATTTATGGCATTGATAATAACTGGATGTTTTGGGTGTATGACACCGATTTCTAATAACACTAGATAGCGAACGCCAGCTCAAAAGCCGTAACCATCTTTTCCCGCAGTGCGTACTTATTTCCATAGCGTGGTGTACCAGTTTATTCATATATTCCCTGATTTACATAGCGTGGTGTACCAATTTATTCATATATTCAGCATTTGCATAGAACAATGTACGGTTTCCAGGCCAACAGGTTACGGCGCATGCGCGTACGCGGGCGCATATCGAATGGATGACCGTAATGAATATTTATAATTTTCAAAACACGGTTACGGTGGCCGCCTATTCTTCAACACGGGCGTACGCTATCTAGTGTTATAAATAGAAATCTGTGGTGTATGACAACTACAAGTGTAAAGATCTATTAAAAAATGGTATGAAAAACCGTGTATATAAACTTAAAGGGGCATTTATTGATCTACAGCCTTGTCCCCCTGATTTACCTCAAAGAAATTGAGATTTTTACATCATCTGAACTGCTGACCCAAGTATAGTGTGTGTTTGTGTGTGTGTGTGTATGTGTATGTGTGTGTATGTGTGTGTGTGCATATCGTATGTGTAAATTCAATCTGCTCTAGAAGAAATGGGAGAGCGTGGCCCACTGGTTAGGATATTCGCCTTTGGTGCAGGAGGTCCACAGTTCAAACCCTGTTAGGGCCACTAGTTGGGATTTAATTGGGTACTAAATTCTGGATTTCATTTGTTTAAGAACTAATGATTACAACTAGAGTTCCACTCTCCCCATTGTCATTTGGACTTGGGCAAATGAACCATGAGAATATCCCATCCTTCAGAGGGGATGTTAAGCCATTGATCCCATGTACAGAGAGAGAGTCATACCTGTACATGTATATCACAGTCCATTTCGAAAAGAGTAGGGTGTACCCTGTGGTTGTCCCAAGCCGTTTCGGTCAGTTTTGAGGGATACCCCTAGTAGAGTGGTTAACCACTGTTGGGTATACCTCTGAGGGCTTGGTCCTCGAAATTGAAATAAATAAATAAATAAATTTGTAATTTTGTATTTTCTGTCCGTTACAATACAGTGGTCCATGGGGCACCGTGATACAAACATTTGCTCATAACATCAAAACGCAAAACCAGAATCAACTGAAATTTTGGAAATAACATTTTCTCGTGCATATCTAGTGAACCATAAACAAAACATGAGGTGCTAGGATCACGAAATACACCTTTAAAAGTATGTAATAAAATGATGAATAAGAAAAAAACATTTTTTGGTTTGTTTTGCAGTGTGAAATTAAAAAATGATAACAGTTAGTAACTTCTTTGGCACTATTCCGTTGTTGATCTGTTGCATACATGACATTCCTCGTCTTTACTCAAGCAAAGCATTTTTGTGAAAGCAAACAGCTTTGTTGTATTGTCACTTGTGTGTCAGCTAGCTCTTCTTTTTGAATCATCCAAAAAGACTGTTTTTTGCTGGTGGTTTGGTATATCATTGCCCCAAACAAGCTATATTTCTTATGTGCTATTATAAAGTAGAACTGCTATTTAGAGTCCAAAGAAAGATCACAGAAGGAATTTAGGTTCAAATGTTTCTTTCTCCAATAAAACAAAAATGCACCCTTAAATCCACTATCAAGGAATAATTTGAAATTGTTATGAATGGATCCAATAATGATTAAGTGTTAAGTGTATGCATGGTTAGGTGAGTGGATTTGCTTGCTATTTGAACTGATTAATTACGTTCATGAATATTGGAAGTGGATATGTATGTGTACACATGCATGTGCGTGCACACACACACACACACACCCACACACACCTAAGTAGTAGAATTAATGTTATACTTGACATAGGTACTGCAAATAACTTGCACAATATCTCAAATGTGAAATTTGCCAAAAATCCTGTATGCATATATACAGTTCAAAAAAAGTAAGTCCCCCCCCTGACAAATGTGCATTTTTCTAGACAAGTTAGGCTCTTAACCTGTTACAAAAATGTAAAATGTACACGGAAATGTTACGCATTTAATGGCCAAAAAAGTTTCACACAGCAGTTGACCTTCTCCCTGAAATGATGTAATTTATTAAATTTGATGACAAATAAAAAATGGCACTTTTTTGCATAGGGCTTTAACAGTCGAGAAAATAAAGTTTTAAAGATTTCTTTTAAAGATTCTTTTTCCCCTATTACTGAACATCCGATTCCCATAAATTTGGTACCACTTGATAGCTTAGAGTTTCTTCTTTCCATTGGTATCAAATTAAGTACCAACATTCCCATTATGACGTCACTATGACGTCATAAGTTGAGGAAAGTATAAAAATACTGGATATAGGGTGGAAAATTGATATTTCGCAATATTTCCGACTCAAAAAATGTAGCACTAAAACTCTCTGAGTATAAAACTAGTCATATCCCATTAAAGAGAGCAAAAACCGTGTGGAAATTGGATATTCCAAACTTTTTTGGTGAAAAAACAATTTCTCCTATTCTACACTGTGTACTATGGAAATTGACAGGTGTGCTGACATGTGAAATTTATAATGTCAGCCTGACGTAATTCTAGGCATGTTGTACTCGTTTTGGTAGCAATGGAAAGAAGATGACCATAGCTATCCATTGATACCAAAATCAAGTGTCTGTGGTATTCCTGTGTTATTCTAGGCCTGTTGGTACTTCTCCGTCCGGGATTTTCTCGATTGTTAAATCCTATGCACAAAAGTGTCATTTTAAATTCGTCATCAAATTTAATAAATGACGTCATTTCAGGGAGAAGATTAACTATTGTGTGTTTTTTTTTTGCACATTACATGTGTAACATTGCAGTGAACATTTTACATTTTTGTATCAGGTTAAGGAGCCTTAACTTTTCCAGAAAAAAGTACCTTTGTCGGGGGGGGGGACTTATTTATTTTGAACTGTTTAATATCAGCATATACAGTATGTGATATCTTGGAAAAGGAAAGACTTGTGGTTTAGTTTGTTTAGTTGGTGGTCCAATAATACAATAATAGTGTGTTAAATTGACTCAATGGAAACAGTCCTCTTGCATTTTCCTGCTTATACCAACGAGGGTTTTCCCTGTCATTCTCCTTCTTTCGGAAGGATAATACGGCGGGATTCCCAGTTTCATGATGAAGATATTGCGTCGGAGGGAATGATTAACTTGCGCTCGGGATATAAAATTGTTCCGTGCAAGTCTTGTATATCTAAAATAAACACTGACCTTTCCTTCCGTGTGGACGTACTTAAGTTAACACCGCACGCAATGTAATCCCGTAATTGGTACTCAATGCCCTATTGTCAGTCTCCAGACGAACCCAATTTTCGATGGCTCGTAAATTTTAAGTGGGACAATGAATAAATAAACTGTGATCCCAGACAATAAGATGATATTGATCGATCAATACTGCAAATTGGCTATAAAAGATTTCTCCTGTGCGGCTTATAAATGTTCCATGTGAGGTTTGTTTATTAAAATGTGAATATTGCGTGCCGGCTAAGATATTTTTGTGTGCGACATGTTCTGTCGGAGGCTTTCCTCCGAGGCAATACTTTGCTCCTGAAACTGGGAATCTTGCCTACAATTATCCGGTTAATGCCAATAGAGAGTGCGCATACTGTGGAGAAACCAGAAATTAGCAACGCACAGATCATCAATTTGTACTCGCGGTGATTTTGTCTGTTGTCGTTCCCTTGAGTTCTGATCTTTAGTTCCTTTATTGGTCCCTCGCCAACTTTAGTTGGCAAAGGGGACTATAGAAATGCCCTGCGTCCGTGCGTGTGTGTGTGTGTCCCATGCAATATCTCTGGATCTAAGCAAGTGTGGGTGTCCATCTTCGCAACATAGATGTATCTCAAGTAGGGGTTGGCTGGAATGTAAAGTGGGTCATGTGACATAGGTCAAAGGTCAAATATGGTCAAAAATAGGGTCAAATGTGGTCAAAAATAGGGTTATATTGTTATAAGCCTTGTAAGCACGATATCTTTTGATCTAAGCAAGTATGGGTGTCCATCTTCGCACCATAGATGTCACCCAAGAAGGCGGTGGATGAGTTCGGAGATGGGTCATGTGGCATGGGTCAAAGGTCAAATATGGTAAAAAATATGGTCAAATTTGGTCAAAAATAGGGATATAAGCCTTGTAAACACGATATCTTTTGATCTAAGCAAGTATGGGTGCCATACTTTGCACCATGGATGTCACCCAAGTAGTTGGTGGATGAGTTCGACGGTGGGGTATGTGGCATGGGTCAAAGGTCAAATGCGGTCAAAAATGGGATTAAATTGCTATAACCCTTGGCAATTGTGGCAGGATGATGAAACTTGGTGGGTGTGGTCAACATTCAGTGCCGAAAAATTTGAAGGTCATTTCAAGGTCATGTGGGGTCATTCAAGGTCAAATGGAATTAAATTGCTATAACCCTTGTCAATTGTGGTAGGATGATGAAACTTGGTGGGTGTGGTCAACATTCAGTGCCGAAAAATTTGAAGGTCATTTCAAGGTCACATGGGGTCATTCAAGGTCAAATCACTAAGTATGTGGTAGGATGATGAAACTTGGTGGGTGCAGTCAGCATTCAGTGCCAAAAAATTTGAAGGTCATTTCAAGGTCATGTGGGGTCATCCAAGGTCAAATCACTAAGTATGTGGTAGGATGATGAAACTTGATGGGTTTGGTCAACAATCAGTGCCAAAAAATTTTGGTCATTTCAAGGTCATGTGGGGTCATCCAAGGTCAAATCCATGCACATGGTAGTATGGTCATGAAAACGGATGGGTGTAGTAAGCATTCATTCCCAAAAATTGTGAAGGTCATTTCAAGGTCAAGTAGGGTCATCTAAGGTCAAATAACTACAAATAGTTGTATGGTCAATGTAGTCAAATTGCAACTGCTATGGCAGCAGCCTCAGTGGTTTGAAAACCACTTATTTCCATCACAATTCTCCTTGTGATCTTAAAATTATATTTCGCTTCATTTACTACCGCGGCGGGCGGGGGACCTTTGTGGTTCGAGAACTGCCTTGTACAATTGGTATAATGGCAGAAAATACTGCTGCACCTACTCCAGCATTCGTTTGGACAACTGAGACAACTTAAGCGCTGATTGCAGAATAAGGAGAGACTGATATTCATTGAAGTCTAGAAGGTAGAAAATGAAGAGGTTTCCAAAAACATCACAGCACAAGTTAGTGAGATCACAACCCACAATACCTCATGGTTGAACTGTGCATGTGACCTTTAGGCTTTGCTGGAAAGTACAGCCCGTCACAGTCGGTCAATTTTCCAGAAAATACAGGTCAATAGAGCCTTCATAGTTTAGTTTGCACTATCGCATATTCGCCAGTATTAACCAGCTGAAATTTTATTGGTCTGGATAAATTCTGTCTTCTCAATAGAAACACACTATATGACTATGATTTAAATAGATAGGCAGCTTTGGTGGGCAAGTCAGTGACACAATCCTTACCTGTATTTTGGAAATTCTTTTGTTGGACTGAGTCTAAATGATGGGCTGTCAAATACAAGAAAGATAGCTAGATTATTTAACAATATGTTATATTTATTATGGTCTATCAAGCTATATCTGAATTGGTAGACAAAATTATAGCAAAAAAGTAGCTAAATTGTAAACAGGGGTTGAATTAAGCACAAAATATCCGAAACATAAGAAAAATGGAAATACTTACAAATTTTATGATCCTGTGACCCACATTGGTCAATTACCATGTGAACTTATGTGTCCATAAAATGTGTTTAATTTTCCTCTACTTATCAGCATCCATGGAGCATGAGTAGTGATATATTTTGATTATGAATATTTTTTACGTGGCTTGGTTGACATAATGTTCTGACTAGAGGTCACCGAATGTCTGAACTATCATAGGCCTATCTGTTTATCCCCACTATATGCATGCAATGCCTATAAACAAAAATAATACTAATCTGGTGTTGTAAGAGGTATGGAATTCAAGCATCCAAAAAGATACATTCTAACTTACTTAAACAAATGCATGAACATTAAATCACATACAACCTACTTGTATTATGTCAACTATGGGAATTCGGTGGAAAATGCACAATTTTTTAGGTTTTTCCGCCATAACTGGGGGATTTTATTTTTGTCATAACTGGGGATCTAACCTAGTTTTGTGGTATCAGAGCATATGATTTCCTGAGTTGTCATAACTCCTTGATTGGTAGAACTTAAACACATATATTATGTGTCTTTTCGTTGGTGTGCGCTGTGCATGCGTAATACACACATGCACTTGCATACATACATACACTGTCACACGCACACACACTTTAACTTAATTACACACCTGTGTTGAATTCAATTCTTGTTGTGACGCAAGCAAAAATGATCATCAATGGGATGTCCCACAATAAAATGCTTGAACTTTTTAATTAAAGAAAAACATCTGTCACAGATACCAAACAGGATGAAATAGCTACATGTTCAGAGACCAGGGGATCCAAGCAATCTTAACTTGATGAGAATTTGTGTTACATTCATCACACTGTCACAGTTTGTTGGAGCATGAGGAATGTGATCATGTTTTGAAAGTATTATTTCCCCAATTACTAGGTGATCATGATGGATAACACATTTTGCCTTGTTAAGAGGTAACCCTGTTGCTACAGGTGGGCCCTGAATGGTTATCTGTCAGTGAACGTAGAAAGGCATTAATCTATTCAGTGAGCAAGAAGTGTTTACAGGCATGATAATTTGAAATAGTTTTTGTTTGGGGGGGGGGGGAGAGGCATTTACATAACAAAACTTGGCCTACATAGTGCAAAGTCTTTGTGTCCATCAATCACATTTAAAACATTGGTATCATCACAATCGTTCTGTGAACCTGTTAGTTTGATTGTTACTCAATGTACACAGGCATGTTTACTAGGGTAGTCAAAGGTTATCAAAAGGTCATTTGAGGTCATTGAGCAATCATTTTGGTTAACCTTTTGGTAAAGCTTTGTGGTTGTGGCCCTTTCATATGGATTTTGTGCTACCTCAGAATCATGGAGTGGGGGAAATGGCAGCAGAACCGGGGGATCTGGCAGCAGAACCGGGGGATCTGGCAGCAGAACCGGGGGATCTGGCAGCAGAACCGGGGGATCTGGCAGCAGAACCGGGGGATCTGGCAGCAGAACCGGGGGATCCAGGGCCAATGGCCCCTCCACTTTTAGAACAAATTCTGGTAAATTTGGTCTAATTTTCTAAATAATTCCAGACCACTGAACCCTTACCTGCACTGGTGACTCGCAAATCTTTGGAGTTTTATCGTGTGGACATATGGGGGTTGGGGAGAAATAGCTGATGGGTAGCTGACACTCCAACACTCAGAATCCCTCACATGATCATGCCTGTTGGAATACAGCTTATAACGGAGGTTGTATGTTTAGTGATTATATTTAATCTAAACCTGCTTGTAGTAAAGCTAATCAAAACTACCAAACAAGCAGAATAAAATACCAGGAATTAGTGGTGTCCTCAATGCTAATGTTTGTCTTGTGTGATAAATTTTAGCTTCTCATAATTGCTCTTTTCTCAGCCGCCTTGTTTTCTCTCTTTCCATTAAATTTATAGGAGCCAAACTGATTTTCAGATAATGAACTGCTTGTCTAGGAGGACTCTCTCAGCCCTATAGTTAAATATATCTCCTAATAATTGAATAGCAAACGTCATTACAGTTGCAGTACTAATATTCATTTTGCATTGTTGAGACGGATAAGGAAATGTTAGCAGGTGCATTATAAAACAAAGTGCTTGCAGTCTTGTCAGATTAAATAAAAGCATGATCTTCTTTTTTACCCTCCTCCTTCCTTTTTAAATTCGGGTAACCTGTATTGTTTAGGCCTATTCTGTTATTTCACATGCACAATTTTTTTTCAGGATTTTCAAGTTTCGAGAAATTGCATGAATTATTTATTTCACAGAATCTATGTCAAGTATAATGTAACTCTTTTACATAAATGTAATTTTGTGTGGTGTTATTTTCTTGTTGCCATGGCAACAAAATTCATGAAAATAAAACCCTCTAAAATAACATACGCCATGTCAAATGTTGTGGTTTTGAAGTGTTCAGTGGTGCAAAGATGACTATGATACAAATAGCACAAAAATAGTGCACTGTATAGATGGATATTCATACTTCGTTGGCAGATGTTGGCCAAAGTTAGTCTATTGAACATCATTTTTGCATGCTAGATGCATAAGCATATGCATTGTGTAAAAAACAAGTGGCTAGCATTGGCTGTTGTTTGCTGATAATATAATGCACCAAACCAACCATAAGGGTATGTTCATGCACAGAGGGTGTTTTGAATCAATCCCATGATGCATAGCAATGTTCCTATACTGTACTGTACTAAACACATGTCAGTACTTAGGGATAAAAAGTGTTCCAAAAGTTTAAGAACCACAAGATATTTCATAATCATTCTAAAAATTCCCTAAGTACTAACGCTTTGTAGGCTAAAAATAAAAATGAGCGTTAAAGTCGGGGGTTTTGTGTGTTAAGAATAGGATTTTTATGGGATCACATGACCCTATTGGGGAGAAATTTCCCAAAACTGGTGCATTGTGGGATTGACTCAAAACACCCTCTGGTTCATGCATAAGTGAGGTGATTTTGACAATTTTGTTGACACCTAAGTTGGCCATCATAAACTACTGTGGCTCCATTGTCTTGACCATTTTCAAAATCAACATTGGTCATGACTTTGGTCATACATAGGTTTAGACATGAATTGTTATGACCAGTTCATGTATAACTCGTATGTAACGGCGTACGCGATTGGTCAATACACGTCACATGACCATGTATAAATACCCGTTTATACATGGCTGCGGTGACGAATGCCGAAAGTGGTAAAAAATCATGCAATTTCAGACTGAATTTGATATGTAATGATTTAATTTTGTAAGTAATAGTTAGTAAAAAAGTACGGTATACATGAACGGGGTTCATTCATAGTATTTTGGGTATGATCGTTCATACCCAAAATACTATGAATGAACCCCTAATTTTGACTAAATGGCCATGTGTGAATGCATCTGGAGAAAGTTCTCCAGTAGCTCAAAAGTGCACTTTGATGAAGTAGAAATGGGTTTATATTTAAAGGTGAGTCACCCAATTGATACCATGCCCCCCCCCCATTTTACAACATCAAAATTGAGATTTTGTTATCAGAAGAAAGTTCATCTTTTTCTCATTACCTCAGTGAAATTTAAGGCACCAAAATGTTTCCTTTTGATATCATGAAAAATGTCTCCAAATGTGGTCGACCACATTAACATACACTGTCCATAAACAGACAAATTATTTACACAGTGACTTATGGAGTAGTGTGATATGACATTCGCTCATAACACCAAAATACACATCAGAATCAATAAAAATTTAGAAATAACCTTTTCAGGAGGATATCTAGTGAACCATAAACAAAAATTAAGGTGCTAGGATGTTGAAGTGCACCTTTAATGACACTGACAGTAAACATGGTGACAGTGGTGGTGATGGTGGAGGGTTGAAGAGAAGGGATAGTAGTAGTAAATTACATGTCAATATTTAATGAATTGAAATAGAATTTTCAAATAGATTAAATAGGTCACTCCAAACTAAACCAATTTAACAATGCCTATAAGCACATCATGTTTGCAGCTCTAGATAATTTAATCAAAGAATAACTTGAGCTGCCCAAGATCATTGCTATCTAAAAATAACATGGCCTGTTTTGCATGAATTGTAGTCTGTTTTGGGATGGCCTCTACTCTGTTTTGGCTGAGTGCTTAAAATGAATGGGAGAAATACTGACCTTTCTGTAGCTTATGAAACCGGATAATAGAAACATATTTTTCTTCATCAAAATATGCTACTTGTTAAACTGCACTGAAATGAACTGTGACTAGTTCTTATTGGATTATGCATAACCAATTAATTAAATGTCATAGTTGTTGGTTGCCCCTATTTGATGGGTATTTGGTTTGAATGTGAAACTGAAGGTGATACTCGTTCAATGTAACCTTTTAATAAGGATTCTTGTCCATAAATAGATGTTGTATTGACTGCCTGGGAGCTCCTGGGAGGATGGAACATTAGATTCTTGTTGTACTACCCATGTGGAATTAAATGTTTACATACCAGCTTAACAGAATACAAATATGTTATCGAAAGGAACTTGGCATACCGACCAAGAAAATTACGTGCAACTAAAGGTGAAGGAAAGGTGTATGCCGTTTTGGTTGGAGCTAGTTAAAAATTTGAATAACCAGTTTGTGGTGAGAGTGTGATTGATTCCTGAGACAGATACAAAGAAGTTGACACCATTACGGATGGGCGGTTGTTATTTCTGGGGTTCAGTGCAATGATATCAAATTAGAAAGATCAGTGGTATATATTTAGGTTTGTTGACTGAGTGATATCAGCAATGTAAATATGTCAGCTTTTGTCTTACAGCTTATAGGTACTGTAATACCATCTTTAAACAGTGTTTATCTCCTGGGTTTATCTCTTTCAGCAGGATGTCTTAACGAGACTCTCTAATTTATAGTACCATTGAGACATTTGGAGTAGTCCTGATATGTCTTGCCAGTATGATCACTGATGTATGTGGACTAAGTGGACTAAGGGTCAATCCAGGTTTTTGACATCAGACTGTCTGCTATTGCTTGCTGTTCACAAGGCCTGTTCTTATTAGATTCCCACTTATTTGTGCTTAAATGAGGTTTTACTCCTGCTAAACCCAGGTCTACCTGACATTGATGGGTTTGGATAAGTAGAGAGGTTTCTAATTTGAAGTTGTTATTGTGATAGGTAAAAGGCAAAGAGCAAGTAGATACCTAAATTATCAGGTAAACTTACACATTTATTTAGCATTGTAGATTTGAAGAAACTCCAGGCACTGCCAGCTCAGTCCTTTTCGATATGTCTATAGTAATCCTTGCCCCAACTCTAACCCCAACCTCACTATAACTTTTAATTCAAAAGCTAATTTAGTTGTGAAAGGAAACATATTAAGTTGAATTTTTTTCTCATTTCTTGCAGAAACCAAGCTCCATGTAAGGCGTGGTAGTGATCCCATTATGCCTCATGTCAATGAAAATGGCACTGTGATAGATACCAATGCCAACACCTTGCCAGTTCCACAGGTAAGAAAACATACAGTCATTGCGATTAGAGTAAGATACTACAGTTGGTAATAAACTGCAAGTTGGACTGTGAGATAATAAATTTTGAAGTACTAGAAATAGAAGGTATATCCCATGGATTGTAAAAAAGGAGAGCACCTTCAATTTTCTTGCCTGAATATGTCCATGAAAAGATCTTGTCATAACTATTTCTCCATGCAAGTACAAAATGTATGTATTGTAATATTTTGGTAAAAGTGTTTCTGCAAATTGCCATTATTTGAAGAGGTTCAATTCTAAACATCATGTTTTGAGGAGTCCAAGTGTGTGAAAATATCGGATCCAAAACATGATAATGATAAAATTAGATGATTTACGCCCAATATTAATTGGTCTCGCTATGAGTTTAAAAATATTGGGCGAGACGCAGTCGAGCCCAATATTTTTGCAACTCCCAGCTCGACCAATTAATTTGGGCTTAATCGATCCAATTTTATATCAAAGTTGGACCAAAGATATAAGAGGATCTTATGCATCCCATGGCCATGTTGGCAGTCACCTGCAGAGGTCAAAGGGTCATTTGAGCTTCAGTTGTAAAATAAGATGAAAATGTTTTATTCTCATTTGAAAAGTTGAAACCTAATTTTGAAATGCAGATGATTGCAAAAGCAAGCAAGACTATGGGTTCAACAATCACCTTGTTTAAAAAACAAAACATCACGGTTCTTGGCAAGACTAGGGGTTCAAGAATCACCTTGTTTAAAAACAAAACATCATGGTTCTTGGCTGCATGGCATGGTGGATGACCTTTGACCCCAGGGTGCTTAGATATGGTGACCACAAATCAGATTCATATGATTCTAGAAATATGTAAGGGAGAATAAGTGTTGACATGGGAGGATGCAGCTTTAGAGCTAGATTACAATTCAAATAAAATTTTCTGAAACTCATTGAAGCACAATTTTGAACCTGTAAATATGCAAAGCCAATACAATGATATAAATGCAACTTTCTGTCCCTAAGTAGCACATTATTTCTTCGTGTAATTCCAATTTTGTGCATCATTTTCAGAAACCGAGTCCATTTGTTAGAAATGACAAACTAAGAAGTAGCAGAGATGAACTTAGCTCTCCTTTTGAAAGAAACAGTGCCCTGAGGAGTAGCAGGGAAGATGAATTATCCAGTGCCTTCCAGAGATTTGGCCGCGACTCTTCCAGGCGATCTCTTGCTAGCAACAATGCATTAAAATGGGCAGAGGCCCAACAGAAGATAGAGAATAAGGTAAGAGAACCAATCTATGGTTGAAAGAGAAAGGTGTGCATTAAAATCCAATGCTAACGGAGGGCACTCCCATCATGGAGGTGATGCAACGGTTGTGTTATACTTTGAATACCACCAGATAGGCGGGAATTATTTGGTTGGTATCTTTCAGCGCGTTAAAGTAAACCAAATGTACTCGAGTGTTTACACAGAATCTCGCGCGCCACGCATAATATACACACTCCGTCTCTTGCATTGTCTTCCACCTACATTATTCCATATGAGTTCACACTGTTATGAGGCCAGACTATTTGGTGGTAATCAAAGTAAGTATAGACCCTCATTTTCAGCATTTTCAACCAAAGAACCCTTAATTTTTTGAAAATTTAACCCAAAGACCCCATATTTCGAGAAAATTTTACCACTGTCACCCAAAGAACCCTAGTTTTTTTTTTGGGGGGGGGGCAGAATTTGTGAACAATTTTCACCCAAAGATCTCTATTTTTTACAGAATTTTTCAAAACTTTCACCCAAAGATACCCTTTCGTTGAAAATGTAGCAAACTTTGTCACAAATGAAAACACCTGTATTTTTGAGCAATTTGGCTGTCTCTTGCCTAAAGACTATGAAGTCATAAACCTTCAATCATGTAATGGGGAATTCCAGAAGACATCAAACCCACAATAAACTTGGGTACCTGTGTTGGTGAGATGTTATTGTTTCACTTAACACTGCATTGTGGGGAAGTAAAATCAGTGAATCTTCATAAAAAAAAGTGGCTAAAAGTAAAAAAAAATGTAAAATTTCAGGAATTTATTAGGTGTTTCCTTTAATTTTATTTTTTAGGGGGATTTAATGGTTTGTTATATCCCAAATGTTTATTAGGAATGTGACCTGTCATGCAGTGAAGCATATCAACTCCAGTATTTTTACATAGATTTGGGTTCACATTTAGCATTGCAACCTTGGAAAAGTTCCTAGTTTGAATTAATTTCTGAATTTCTGTGTATTGATCTACTGAAGTTTTCAGTAAATTCTAAGACCAATGGTTTTGAGGAAGTGATACAGATATCATATTTATACATTTTTATTTCAGGAAAGAGAAATGGAGAGTTCTGAAATAGAGATTCCAAATGATGGCACGCCTTTGGGAATTCACATCATTGCAAGAGTTGAAAACGACGATGGAAGGTAAGAGCAGCGAGTATTTTGATAAGCAACCACTGTGTCTGATATTATTGACAGTTAGTGGATGATGGCAGATAAGATGGTATTATTCCTGAGTGTGTTTTCATTTTGTTGTCAAGTAGAAATGCTTGCATGACAGGAATGTGTAAGAAGTCAATAAAGGTTTCACTGTGTGTGTGAAGGCATGTTAGGATAGTGTGATGAAATTGAATCGCCATAATGGGAGGGAAGCAAATTCAATATTTTACTCGCCAAAGGTCAACTTTCAACTTTGTTTAAAATCAGTATATCAGGCTTTTTGTGTCTCCTCTATCAGGAAAGAACAAATATGTAGAATTTATTTTTTTCCTGCAGAAGTTAAGCATATATTGATTATTTATTGGTATCATTCTTGATAGAAATCAGAATAGCGAAAATCAATTATGAAATTTAGTACCATCATAAATCAAAATGTTTGGATGTTTTTTTTATTGAATTCAGTCAAACAAGTTTACACCAACTAGCTTCTGTCGCATGAAAACATTTTTTCAACCTAATAGAAAATAGATTAATTTCAAACGATACCCAACTTGTTAATGAAGACTTTCCAAATTTTACGAGGGGCTCCTTACACACACGCAAAAAATGATTAGGGTCGTTGAAGTCCTGCTTCATGTAGGAATGTGTAACCTTTACATCAGTGCTACTCATAATTTTCTTTAGAAGCAATCAAATATGTATTTTTTTCAAAACATGTATCGCAACCTGGTAAATGAGCCATTGCATGCATTAAAAGATCACTACCTTTGTACACTGTATGGGCTGGCTGTATACCCAATGTTTAAATAATGCATACAGCATCACATCTTGTTTGTCTCACCTTGTATGCAGTGTGATTGGAGGGTTGCACACCCAGAATTGCCTGGAGCAATGCAAAATGGAGATGGGAGATGGTGTATAAAGAAAGGCAGTTCGAAAGATTTGTTGAGGCTCTTCTGCTCTTTAGAGTATTTGGGACTTATTACTATCATCTTCATTTGCAATTGAGATCAGGAACATTGAAAGCCTGCTTCTGCATTTGTGGTTTACTTCGATAATTGGTTTGAGAGATCCTAAGGGCTTATGGCTTATTGCATGTTCATTGATGAGGGAAATGTTCATTGAAATAGGATGGACTTTTTGTAATCAAGAATGTATAATTGTTAACAAGAAGAATTTGGACTAACCTGGAAATTGCATTTTGAAATACCTCTTTTACACTGTTGGATTTCATGAAACTTGCTGGAAAAAATGAGTGTTTTGTGATTTGAGGTTGAATGTCACCGAGAGGTCATTTTACATCATTCTTTTTAAATATTACTCTACTTTCACTGAAAAAGTAGCATTCACCGAGGTTGGTGAAATGCCTTTTTTAGAAAGGGTTAAAGTATTGGAGATGGAGGTAATCTAGGAATCATTTGAGGTCATTGGTGATAAATGCCTGTAGTGCCTCCTCTGTAGAATATGCATTCACTGAATTGCTTAGTGATATGTGAAGTGGGTCATATGGGCTTTCAGCATTTTGAGTCAGAGTTAGGAGGTCAAAGGTCATCTAGTGTTCATTGCCCATAAATGCTTAAAAATGCTGGTACTGCTGTCACAATAATGAATGGGTATTGTCCAAACAATCATACTTGAAGAGTGAGTTGTGTGGATTGTTAACAGATCAGCAGTCAAGTCATGTAAAGGTTATTCTTGTAGCAGTGTGTTTTTACAGTGTTCGTCTCATTTGTTTCCACCTTGTCCTTTTATTTTGGGTAAGCACTTTCATATAGTCAGGAACAGAATAAGGCAAGCAATTGCGCATCTGATGTATTTTGTTGGTACAGAACAAATGTCGACCATTAATAATAATCTGTGAATAGTTGCAGCTGATTAAAGTAGAAAGTTTACTTACATGAATAATTGTGTCAGTGAGTCAAAAATCCAGATCAAACAGGTAATGGTTGACATTTTAAATCATATTTTGTTCACCACGCTGATTGACAAACCTTGACATGTGCGATATTGGTTGCCTAATTCTGTCCCTGTCTATAATGGTTGCATTTTGGAACTTAGTCTTAAAACTGGCCTTGAATTATCATTAGTATTGGATTGTAACAAAATTCCTGCAAAGTTAAAATTGCAGGAGTCCGCTCTCTGTAAAGACAACGATTGTCAGACTTACAGCACCAATAATGCTCTTGTTTTGTTTTACCAAGGGTTTAAAATGGAGCAAATTGGTGACTATTGTTTTACAAAATAAATGAAGATTTTTGTTTGCCAAGAGCTTAAAGCATAGTTTAAACCTATTGTCTTATTCAGTGCCTATGGTTTAGTGGTGCATGGAATAGAAGACGGAGGAAGGGCAGCTAGAGATGGACGACTTAAACCAGGAGACCACATCAAGACCATCAACGGCATTAATATCACACAGGAAACATTTGACAGGTAAACCTACTAATGTGAAGTGTATAGCAAGCCTGCATGGTACCCAATGTGACAATAGCCAGGATTAAAGGGACATTTCATTATCTATAGTCTCCCCCCCCCCCGACTTAACTAAAAATGTTGATACTTTGAGATCATCTAGACTAATCAAGGAGGATTAAAGTCAGGAGATGACACTTGTGGACGAACAGTGGTCCCTGGGCCTTGGTTGTAACAAGAGCTACATTTTGATATTAAATATATCAAATTTGATCTGAAATAAGTGCGTTTGAAAAACAAAATGATTAACATTTGGAAACATTCAGTGTACCAACCCCTTAAACTGGGACGGACCTATGTTCATCTGGGGGCGCTATATATAGTAGAGTTGTGCAATACGAAGTTTGTTATTGTCATGGATACAAATGGCGCACATGATTGCGTATCATAACTCAATACCACAAGGTTAATTTATACAGGAGGGACCATGAATTTTGTTCGTATGCGCAAACTTTCATATTTTTCCATAGCCATATTGTGAGGTAAAGGAGCAAAAGATGGCAGGCGTCAAGTGTCAACCCCCTGGACTAATATTACCTGTAGATTTGGTTGTCTCTGCAAGAAATTAAGAATTTTGTAATGTCTTTCTGTTAGTGGACAGAAATTACAACACATCCGATGAGGAAATGTAATAAATACAGTTGTTCATAACACAAACATGCCTCATCTGAAATTTTGAATCAACTGAAAATTTGGAAATAACCTTTTTGGTGGTATTTGTTGAATAAACAAAGAAAGAGAAGCAAGGATCACAAATGCACCTTTAAGTGCTTGTCAAATAAAAAAGAAAGCACTAGTTTAAGTCTTTAATTTGCAGGTGAGTGTATTTAAGACAGACCTTAAGCTACTTATCATAATAACTTTTCTTTAAATTTGACTTAAAGGGGCATTTTGTGATCCATAGCTTCATGTCCTGGCTTAACTAAATTGTTGAGATTCATAAGTCATTAAAGTTTTAAATAATATGCAAGTCTTATCTTACATGCACTTTTGATCTTCTTTGCAAGAAATCTTAATTTTTTAATTTTAGTCCATAAATGGACAGAAATCACAACACAATGGCCTATGGGGCATTGTGATGCATACATTTGCTCAAAACAAGAAAACACACAATCAGTCCACTGAAAGTTAGGCCAATGGCTTTTTTGCAATTATATATTTTGAACTGCAAACAAAAATTAGAATCATCTTTAAAGCTGAGTGCATCAGATTGAATAACATCACAGACTTGTGAAGAATCAAAAGTTTTCTCTCTATCCAACTTCAGTGTTGGTACCTACAAAATACAACTGATGTTTGTGTACTCAGAGCTATCTCTGATCTGTCTAGTGAGTGGTTGAACAACCTGAATGCCCACAGAATATGTCAATGTCACTCAATGATAATTGGTCAGTAATCATTGGGAAGAAGAGACAAATTGATCCATGCATATTTGAAATGCATTTCAACCTAACTTAAGCTGTGAAGGTTGACAGTTGTGTCATGCCATTCACCTATGAGTTAGGACCCTTTGCTTGGGAAAGACATGCAAACAGCACAGATAGTAAAAAGACAGTCATTTTCAATCACACTCGTATATCTACACCAGTGCTTTTTAAGATTTTAAAAATTTTTTAGATTAATTATAGTCTAGTCTAATTTAAGTGTTTCTATCTCTCATTCTGTTATTTCTTTAAGATGGTCTGTCTTCAGGTAAGACTGTAGTGTGTATTCTTGCTGTTGTTTTTGTTTGTTCCCATACTCCAGTTATAGCATAGTTTCCAAGTGAGAACGCAGGTACTTGCAGGATTTTATCTTGAATCCTCGGGTGAGGGATTATGACATTTTGGAGATGGGGTGTGACAGTGGAAAACACAAATTGCCTCGAAGGGTAAAATTTGAGGGATTTAATGTTGTAAGCTCAAAGGTGGCTTTCTGAAGCATTATTGAGCTTGATTTTGCCTAAAGGGTGATGTTTTTATCATTTTTCAGGGTCAAGTCTCTGTTGGAGACAATATCTTTCCCAGAAATAAGAACTTGGGTCAGATGGGATTGGCTAATTCTTGGCAAGATGGACTCCCCAGTTCCTCTTCCCCTTCCCAATCCCTCCCACCCCCTTGTCTCCCCTTCCCCTCCCCTGTTCTCCCCTCTCCTCCCCAGTCCTAAAGAAATCCTGGCTCTTAGCCACAATATCAGCTATAACCATGTTCACCCTTCTAGCATGTGTCACAAAATAATTACCTTTCACTTCACATGAGTTGTGAAAGCATCTACTCAGAGTCTCACAGTGCAATTTAAATTGACAATGCTATACATAAAATCTTGGTTAGAGGTCCATATTGACAATGTTCCGACAAAAGGTTCATTTTTGGCAATACTGATCAAATTGAAAACTATGCTATTAGTGTAACAACCATTGGTTTTGTGTAACCCGTTGTTTTGACATGGCTTCAACTTCAAGCACCAAACTAGGCTATTAGTCTATAATTGGTTTTGGGTACTCATTGCTTTTACTGGGCTTATACCCTATCTGTTTACAACCATTTATTTTGTGTACCCTATTGGTTCTGTGTACCCATTGTTTAGAGTGGGCTTCACTCCACTATTTTGTTTTGTTTACCCCATTGCTTTAAGTGGGCTTCAAGTACCAAAAGTAAACTATGCTATCAGTATATAACCATTGGTTTTTGTGTACCCATTACTTGGACTGGACTTCAAGCAGCAAAAGTAAACTATGCTATCAGTATGCATCCATTGGTTTTTGTGTACCCATTGTTTTGACAGGACATCAAGCACCTATAGTACAGTATGCTCTTGGTGGCACCATTGGTTCTGTGTATCTCATTGTTTGTAGTGGTCTTCACTATGTTATTTTGTTTTGTTTACCCCATTATTTTGACTGGGATGCAAGCACCAAAAGTAAACTATGCTATTAGTATACAACCATTGGTTTTGTGTACCCCATTGAGTGGTCTTCCCTACATTATTTTGTTTTGTTTACCCCATTGCTTTGACTGGACTTCAAGCACCAAAAGTAAACTATGCTATCAGTATACAACCATTGGTATTTGTGTACCCATTGTTTTGACTGGGCTGCAAGCACCAAAGGTACAGTGTATGGAATCACTATTTCATAAAAAACTTATCCCTCGTCTACCTGACCCATTTTTTAAACAAAACTTCCGAAGGGGTGGGTGGTTACCACCCCCACTCTGATTTTCGTTACTGAACATCTGATTCCTATAAAATTGGTACCACAGGATAGCTTAGAGTTTCTTTTTTCCATTGGTATCAAAATAAGTACCACCATTTCCATTGTGACGTCACTATGGCGTCATAAGTTGAGGAAAGTGTGAAAATACTGGATATAGGGTGGAAAATTGATAGTTTGTAATTTTACTGACTCAAACACATTATTATAGCACTAAAATGCTCTGAATATTATAAAACTAGTCATTTCCCATCAAGTAGAGCCAAAAACAATCGGATATTCCTAACTTTTTTGGTGAAAAAATGAATTTTCCTCTATTTTACACTGTGTACTATGAAAATGGAGGGTTTTGCTGACATGCGAACTTTATGATGTCATTCTGAAGTAATTCTAGGCATGTTGGTATTCATTTTTGTATCAATGGAAAGAGGAGGACCTTAGCCATCAATTGGTACCAAAATCAATTGTCTGTGATATTCCTGTGTGGTACTAGGCATGTTGGTACATCTCTCCCGGTTGCCCCCATCAATTTGGGATCACCCTGTATCTTACCTATTGTAGAAAGAGACAAGACTTGAACCAGTAGAGCCAATAGAGTGCCCATGTTTCAGATTAGCAGCCATTTTGAGTAGAAAGTGATCTATGAACTATGCATCCACTTCTTCTGCACCTGGAACACATTCTGAATGTTCAGGTAAATTGCTTGACCCACAAAGATGGCTGCTAATCCAGAACACATGCACTCTGTATTGTTGAAGTTTCTTTGTACAGTAAGGAAAATATTGGGTGAAACTTAAGCTGACTGGCTTCCATGTATTAATAATTGTAAATGTAGACTGCACATGAACAAAGTCTGGTGAGGTTATCA
>JAMKCH010087145.1:0-58877 GCA_023653785.1 Ophioderma brevispina | reverse complement strand
ATACCATAAAAATAAGATTGTAATATTTTTACTTAAAAAAAATAAAAAAAATAATAATTTCGCTTAATTTGCAGCCCAAAATGCACTTTTCGGCCTAGAAATCATCCCTGCCACCAAATATTTCAATCACAACCATCATATTCTTAAATCTTCAAATAAAGGTGGTTGTGTTTTGTTGTACGGAGGGGAGGGGTAACTCGAAAACTAGAGCACTTTTCAAAGCTCGGCCGCTCCGCTACCATGTTTCAGATTAGCAGCCATTTTGAGTAGAAAGTGATCTATGAACTATGCATCCACTTCTTCTGCACCTGGAACACATTCTGAATGTTCAGGTAAATTGCTTGACCCACAAAGATGGCTGCTAATCCAGAACACATGCACTCTCTGTATTGTTGAAGTTTCTTTGTACAGTAAGGAAAATATTGGGTGAAACTTAAGCTGACTGGCTTCCATGTATTAATAATTGTAAATGTAGACTGCACATGAACAAAGTCTGGTGAGGTTATCAAGTAAATTGTGATAGTGAGTAAAAACAATATGTGGTTAGCAATGCCTCAAAACTATAGTAGATAATTTGCACCCAGCTTTATTTCCATAACGATCAAAATGTATGATATTCTGCAATATTTTGGTAATCTAGGGTCTTAGTAACATTAAACATATAGGTAGATGTCTCTCGTCCTCATTCATAGTCATACATTCGGTCTTGTTTGCATTGAGAAATAGACCAACCTTAGCTGCAGCATCCTCCAGTGATGTGGCATCGCATATTTGATCAGTTGTCAGGGCAAGATCAGTGAGATACTGGTTTTAATGGCGCCTTGATCGCTTCCGCTTGATGGTGAGGCCTTTTGTCTTGGATGGGGTCGAGACTTTGTCTAAGGATGTAGTCAACCACAATCACAAAGAGATACGGTGCTAAGGTGTCTCCCTGGAGGATTCCTGCTGCTATTAGGAACTCCTTAGTTGAGTCATCCTTGCTTTGCATGAAGCTTGTTGGATTATCGTACATAGTGGCAATGGCTTTGACAATCTCATCTGGGACACCGTAGTTCAAAAGGATATGCAACATGATCTTCCTGTTGAGTGTCGAAAGCTTTGGAGAAGTCAGCAAAGATGATTGATGCCTTTCGCTTGGAGATTCTCAGCTCTTCTATGATTCTTCTGAGGGCCAGAGTCTGAGGTAGTGTTGATTTGCCCTAACGAAATCCATTTTGGTTCCGGCGCAGGATGGGATCAATATGAGGGAAGATTCTGTTCAGGAGCATTGAATTGTAAATCTTTGAGGCTAGATTGCCTTTCTTTGGAAGTGGAATAATTGAAGACTTGGAGAAAGCTGCAGGTTTACTTCCTCTATAGGTGTTGTTACAGAAGTCTAGCAGATGTTTGTGAAAGAGTGGGCTCTTCCAGATGACAAGGAGGTCAAGGATATCAGTGACTTTAAGTACCTTGGGTCCTATGTTGCTGGCAGCAGAATTTCCTGACATGCAAACGACAAGCCTGGAATGCCTGTAACAAGCGTCATAACATCTGGTAATCAAATATAGCAAAGTTAACAAAGCTAGCATTCGTTAGAGCTTGTGTTGAGAGCATTCTTCTATATGGAGCCGAAACCTGGACCATGAAGAAAGAGCTTCAAGATCACTTTGGTGGCACATATACCAGGCTTCTCATGAGGGTACAGAACTTCTCATGGCGTGGTCACAGGACAAAACAAATTTACGGAGACATTCCTCCCATCTCTGCTACTGTTGCTCGACGTAGAGTCCGCTTTGCTGGCCACTGTTGTCGCGCTGAAGACCAAGTTGTTTCTGATGTAATATGTTGGAGACTTCCGTGCCCAAATAGAGGATGCAGACCTCTTAACTACATCGATGTGATTGATAGGGACACTCAATACGAAACTGAGGAACTTCCTAGCCTATGAGGGATAAAGACTTCTGGCATGGCATTGTAAATGGAATCTCGGTTGTGGCTGCCAGATGATGATTATGATGATGATGGGTAACATTAAGACAGTGAGCGTGCTAATGCTGGCTTATTGTCACATTGACTTGTACCAACATCCCAAGCTGTTCCTAAGAGATCTGACATCTATGACATCAATCATTCAAAAAATCTTGAATGATGTAGTAAAAGGGAACCATACCCTACTCTAGTGTAGCCATGTCTTGTTCCTCAAGGACCAAGATTTCATAGAAAATTATGTTGCGTTATGTTTTCTTGGGTCATAGCCAGACTCAAGTTTTGACTGCAACTTATCACTTACATCTAGTGCAAGTTAAAAAAATTGCCCAGCATTGAAAAACAAAAGTACATGTGAGTAAAGAGAGAGATAAATAGTATACTATGAAAAACAGTGCAATAATAATAACTATCATCATAATAAAAATATATAGGCCTGTTTATAGGAAACTATTTCTGTGCATGAAATTTTAACTACTTAGTTCTCCAGGTAGACAAGGATGTGAGATGGCCAGCCGACGTTAGCAAGGGTCCAGAATGTGTCCTTCGCTTCCTAGTGGATAGCATCAGAACAGTATATTTACATATACAATTTATATTTGTTTCGGACCTAACACCTATAATATCTATCGCTCCTCTACCAACCCTGGCTTGATATCTGATTTGGCAAGAGCGTCGTACTAGTAATACAAGGTCGCCTGTTCGAATCTGGCCAAGTGCTTTTTTTTTCAACACTGACATGCGCTGGCCATCTCCAGGGAAAGATAAATAAATATATATTTCTGTGCATGTGAAAATGTTTGACAATTCAAATGAGAGAATAAAAACTATTTGTAGATTTGTGACATTCTGAACTTGTGCCCAAAGCTGCAATATACATACATTCTCACCAACAGTGTTAGAACAATAGTGAAAGTCAAATAATCAACTGTGTTTATTGAAAAAAAATGTTAACGAGAAATGACTTCGACATTCATTGGCCGAATGTACTTTGCACATCAGTGTTAATGAGCTTGTAATATGTGTTTTGCAATGATGGATTTATGTCTGGCCGACTGCAATATCAGACAAATCGGACAAATGTCAAGTACAAATTGTCTGTAAAACTAAAAAGATATACATCATCTTGTCAGCATTGAAGGAGATAAATTTGTCTGGAA
Source organism: Ophioderma brevispina (assembly GCA_023653785.1). NCBI lineage: Eukaryota > Metazoa > Echinodermata > Ophiuroidea > Amphilepidida > Ophiodermatidae > Ophioderma > Ophioderma brevispina. The sequence goes on along the minus strand of JAMKCH010087145.1, from coordinate 55,752 downwards.
TTCACAGGTTGGCTGGAAAAGAACACTGATTGTTTCTCCTGCCATTGGGTTAGTATGTGTGGGATTTAGTATGGGGATGGTTAAGAATTATCAAGAGATAGGTGGGTTCATGCTCATGATGAATGTGCTTTGAAATTTGAACTCATGACTATAATATAGGTCACTTATCCCCAGCTATACAGTCAGTGTTAATCCTTTGAAAGGATAGTACCATCTTTACCTTGTCTGTTCTGATTTTTTGTCTCTTAAGTTTGGGTTTAGATTTAATAGGGCCTGAGGTTTTAAGGTTGGGTAGGAATTCAGTTTAAGGGACATTTTGTGATCAACAGCCTTGTCTACCTACCTAAAAAGTGAAATTTTATGCCATTTTAGCTGTTGGATTTAAAGTAAACAGCTACACAATTAAACCTTGTGGGTCCAAAATAAATTTGCATTTAAATTTGCAGTTCTGATACTTAATGTAAAAAATCTTCAAATTAAAACCTCTCAGAAATTAAAACACTCTTTAGTATTTGTGCCTATTTTACCTCTCAGAAATTGAACACTCTTTAGTATGTGTGCCTATTTTTAACCTCTCAGAAATTAAACACTCCTTAGTATGTGTGCCTTTTACATGGAGATTTGATCATCTACTCTGCTAAAAATTGGAACCAAACATTTGCTTATAACAACAAAACATACCATAAAGTTATAAAGAATTGAAACTAAGCTTTTTCAAGCATTCCTTTGAAATCATAAAAAAGTGCTAGAATAACAAAATTCACTTAAGGTGTGGAATTGCCAGTGTAGGTTTAAAAACAGACATTTAGAAAATAGTGTCAAGATTCACTTTGCAAATTTAATTTTTCTGGCACAAGTAAGTTCAAATAAATCATACAGCAGAGTTACAAAGAATGTGTTTCAATAACCAGCTCTTTTTGTATTGTTAGCCATAGGTGTTCAAGTTGTCATATAGACTGAAAACTTGTACAGTGCAGCTAATCTTCCAGACCATTGATGCTCTAATTATTTTTGGTATATTGTTTGTTGTTGATGTCATTGTCCTTGCTGCATGACTTAATTGAGGCTAGACACACTAATTTTAATGAAGTATAATCCCCAAGGATCGGGTGTACTGTGAAGAGAGCGATTCGTTATCATTGTCATCTCAACTCGGTAATATTATAAAATGCGGATGATGTGTCTGGTGATTAGGGCATCAGAGAGTGATTGTGAAAATAAGGTAATCGGCTCATGTAATCATTGGTGATGAGCTTGTGTGATTATAGCGTATGTCGAGGTGTAGAGATGAGTTCAAAGTGCATTGCACAGTAGCATATAACAGATGTTGTCCACAATTTGTGGAACAGGATCACAACTAAGTGGTGCTACCACATATCAATGCTATTCATTGTCAAGTATCAAGCTTTATTCCTATTGAGATTTACATGTCACAAAATGACCTGTAGTGCACTGGTGTAGTCTATGATCTTGTATTCTACAGGTTGCTGGTTTAGGACTATTCAATCTATAACCCCTTCCTCAGATTTACCACCTTTCTTACAATATCTGTAATTGGTTCATTACATGATATGAAATGATATATCCTCTTAGTAACCAATCAAAATAGACCTATATATATCTGTATTTACCTTTTAATAATAAAAAATAACCTGTCAAATAATTTAATAGTGCCCAAGGGATTAACTTTTTAAAAATTTTTTTAGATATATGGAGAAAATGTTGAGTGTAAAATGATGTACAAGCTTCATTGATTTATTCTTAGGAAGGTAGTAATAATGAATAGCTGACCTATGACGTGATTCATTCACATGTGACCCTGCACACAAGTTGCAGATGGCAACTGTAACATGCATGCACATTAAAAAATGTGTTTCAAAGGTGTAACTTAAGTCTTGATACTGCTACTAGTGGAAACTTCCATAACAAATGACTCATTTTGTTGAACATCATTTCTCTTCTGTTACAATACTAGATTGCAGGCAGTGCTTATAATTGTTATTGGAATCTATTGAAACTTGTCTATTTTGTGACATTTTCGAATACAGTGATTTATTATTCGGAACATCGCTTATTGATTTCAATGCAGCCAAGGGAAACATAAGCTGTTTTGATAAGCTTGTCGTAGAGTAGATTACATTAATAAACATTAATTCATGACGGGCATTTTCTAGAACTAAATTAAAGCAAAGACAGCTCTCAAGCTTTTGGTGCATTCAACAACGAAAACACTGGTAAACATCTGATGCTCTTTATCACATTTAACATATGATTTTAACAACAGTATTACTCCCTCTGTAGTTCAGTTAAGATGGGAGCAAGATGATATTCTAAATGTTTAAGTGTCATTGCCTGCAGTGTTTATGCAGCCAAATTCAGCAGTGCTTAATTTGTATCAACAGTCTGCTATTACAAGTGTCTCTGTAGACTGTAAACAGAAAGCATCACTTGCAAATTACAGCAGCTGAGACAAATCAAACTATACTGCCTTGCCATGATAAAATGAGTATCGTTCCCTTGGTGAATTTCAGATATTAATTTAGATGTGTTTGAAAAGAACTTTCCCAGTTTAACTTGCTGCTACTATTGGCTCTACTGTTAGCTTAAAGGCACTATCAGTGATTTGCTCAATCAGAAAATCGAAAAAAATCATCAAAAATCAGATTTGTGCATGTCTGTAACAAGTATAGGTATCCTAACATACCCTACAAATGATAGGACCAGAAGCAACCTAGTAAGGACAAAATCGGAAATTGTAGTCATTACTGACCGTACGGACACTTACTACAACACGTAATTGAATGGAGATTTGTATCTTTGAACACTGCCGTTTTCTTCCATTTCTGTCAATTCTTCATTTGGAAAAAGTAATTTATGATAATTCTACAGACTTATACTTCACTTTTAAACTATTCCTGCAAATTTCAGGTATTTTGACTCTTTTGGATAAATCACTGATAGTGTCTTTAACCCTAGCACAGCTAAATCTCACCAAAACTCACTGTGTTAATTGAGAAAAAAAAAAAGTTCAGAAAGTAGTGATGACATCATCAAACCAAGACTCATATGGGCACGAAATCGCTGGCCGGGCCAGTGACACCGCCGTAGCGTGCTATCCCGGGTCATGGGGCTGGGGCCCGAAGGGCCCTGGGTTCGAATCCCACCCGAATTTGCGACTTTTCTTGTTGCCCTCTTCCCTCACTCCTTCAGTTCCTCCCGGGTGATAGGCTAGAAACCGACGTCAGGGTTAGGGTTAATAAGCAACATCAATTTTGTCAAGTTAAATGTTATTTTTGCCTTTAAAATTATAACTTTTCACTAAAACTAAAAAGTCCAGGATAGGTATAGGTAAATGTTAATTTTTTATCATGCTGTTTGTCAATTTTCTGTCTTTTATGGACTTGTCAATTGGTGACCTTTTTAAGGCATAATCTGAAAAAAGAGAATGTTGTCCTCTGTAAAATGTGATATGGCAACTGCTATACAAGCAGTTTTGTGATTTTAATAATAGTAGGGTCTGTAGAGGAGAGTGTAACTAATAAAACCTACTTGTTAGCACGATTTTGTAATGAGACATGTAACATCACGTTGTGTTGATGTCAGGAAGTCTTAATAGGTGTCAGACATGTAATCTATCAGTGTCATTATATTGTGTTGTAAATCATGTTCAGTGATTGTAGACTGTAAAAGCACGTCTCAAACTTGTCACACACATTTAGAGAATTGTGCATAGTGCTGTAATCAGAATATTCTCTCTGGCTCTCACACTCATGTACTCAAGCACTCGTTCACACGCGGGCGTTTGTGCACACACACACACACACATGCACACACACATACACACAGACACATATTTAATAATCAAACTTCTAGTAAATCTTGTTCTGATCGCACAAGAATTGTAAACCATATAATGTTACATCAGTCTAGCCTAAATACATATAAAGATTTGCACATTTGTTTTCACTTGCTCAGCTCAAGCCCTTGTTTGGAAAATGACACCCTCAGGGTCATCTTGCTGACATGTTTTGATTCATTTTCGTATTTGTATCACTGCTTGTAAATGAACATGATACCCCTAGTGGCACTACTATTGTGAATTTGATACCTTTAACAGGATTCCTACAACCACAGGTAGTTAACCATTTTTGGAGTGAGCACCCCACCCCGAATGCACCCCGAATGTTACATCCACAAAACATGAGTCGTATGTTATTAAATTGTAAAATAAAGAAGATTTAAACTTGAGGATGATCTGAAGAAATGAAGATGAATGTGTTGCAGTATGCTTGAAAAGAAAACTGGATTTGGTGGGATTCTTGAACCAATTATCTTGGCACAAATCGCTCAGTAGTATGTGTTTATGTTTCTCCAAACGTGTTTGTGTTTCACATCATAAATGTCACCTGCTTCATAAATTGATACTGTTATGACAAGGCCAAGGATCATTGATGACAAATTACGATGTAATGTGGTGGGTGGTTGAAGCTCTAGTGTTTTCTCACAGGTCACTAGAACACCCTCCCTACATATAAGAATTAAATTAAACATTGATCATTTCAATATTGTGTTGTCTATTGAGAAATACCTCTAGGCCAACACTTTTACACTCCATCGGAGATAATATTTGCATCTTTTGAATATTTCATTGAAGCAATGCTTAGTCAGGGTTGAATTCTTTTGTAGAAGTTGATGGGTTAATTGTTCTATTGCTAGTGATTTAGTTTTGGCTCATCTGTCTATCATGTTGCCGTTGGTCACAGTTCAATCCATGTTGTAGTTACCGATTGTCTTGTGAGCAAGATTTATTAAAACAATGAATTGAACATTGTGTGCATATGCAGTTATAACTTTCAGGTGAATTATATTTTAATTAAACTGATGCTATGGTAGACAGTTCTTCCACTTTTGTCTGGAAATTGTAATGTTAGTTAGTGATGTGTAAGTTTATCTTAAGGACACAAATTGACAAAATGTTACCTGCGGCGTTGTGTGAGCCTTTTGCTACGAATGCAAGTTTGATAAATCACGTATATTCAATGGAATGTAAACAACAATAGTGGGGGTAACTTTTTAGAGAGTGTAAATATACATATTAGTATATCAATTCCTAGGCACAGTTAGTAACTTTCATTCACCAACTGTGTGTTTAGAAAATACAACCCCTGGTTGCTGAGGATGATTTATGATAACCAGAACACACAGGTCAGTGTATGTTTATTGACAATGTACAGCTCACTGACACACTGCCTCTGTGGATGAGTATGTTATTGCTCATGTTGTTATCGTTGCATACCTCCTAACATTTTTACATGAACAAGCGAAAGGTTCCTGTTTGAAGGCAGTCTTCAATTTGTAGTACAAGAAGCCAACAGGAGGTTCTTTTCATCAGCACATACTACTACCATCTCTGACCACAGATAGTGACCTCTGATATTGGACTATATTGTTTGCAAACAGGAGGTCCATAATACCTCAACTATATACCTGTGGGTCAGATAGAAACTTTCATCAAACTGAAACCACAAAACCACAATTGCAAGGAGAGAGACAAGTTACACACACCATGTTCTTCTGATCATGCTGTCATATGTAGTTTGGATGGTCCTAAATTAGTATTGGATGGATGAGAGCCAAGTGTCTTGTTTTGAATTGTATGTCGGGTCAGGATTTGTCCCACTGTGTACTTACATGTTCGCTAAATTGTAAATTAGGATACCACTTGAAATGTTTCCAATGAAATGCTTATGCTTATGAAATGCTCCAATGAAATAGTTGTTATGATAGTAATTTGTGGAGCTTTTTATTTTTGTGAATTTGCCAGTAAAGTTTGCATTTTCTGGACAAAAACTTACTGTATATTGCATTTTTTTGTTTCCACAGGGCACAAGAAATCATGCGTGATGCCATGAGAACACCGACAGTCAAGGTAGAAATTGAGCGAGAAAAAGAGCCATCTTTGATCTCGCCGGATTCCCCACGGTCACCAGTTGTAGAAAATGGGCCAGTACCACATGGGGCACCATCTCCTCCTCCAAGATCTATGCCAATTGTTCCAGCAAGGTCACCTACAACTTCTTTATCTTCCACCAATGGACCAGCCTCTCCAGGGATCCCTACCCCAGAGAAAACTAACTTAATCGCTCCAACAAATACCAGACGAATTGGAAGGAAATTATACATACAGCTCATGAAAGGTGAGGTTATGTGATTCATAAATTTGTGTCATCCACAGTTATGCAGTATTTTTGTTATGACTGTGAAATGTGTGAAATTAAATGTATTTTTAATGACTTGAAAACAAAAATTTTATGTTGGGAAGAAGGAATCAGTCGCTTTTCAAAAAGGGGTAGTTTAGTAAAGGTCCATTTTACTGGAATTGTAGTAAGATCCAAGCCTTTTTCAAGGCTTTATTTTTTAATAATATCACTTTCATCTTTCCACTTAATTTGATTTTGTTTGACTACTTTAGTCCCTCAAGGACTTGGTTTCAGCATCACAACAAGAGACAACCCAACACTTGGTAAGAATCCTATCTACATCAAAAATTTCCTGCCAAAGGGAGCGGCTATTGCTGATGGTAGACTCAAGCAAGGTGACAGACTACTAGAGGTGAGTTGAAGATTGCTGTACCTTGATGGATTATGATGAAAGCTGGGCTGTTTAGTAAAATCAAATATCTATCAAAGTGATAAGTGATACAATTTTTCCTTTTTATCCCCTTGGTTTAAAAGCAAGCGAGATTATGCCCATGAACAAATATCCATCAAAATTCTCTGATAACACCCTTCGTGCAGCCGCTACATTGGGACTACAGCAATTCTCCAATTTTTGTAGCTTTTTCATAACAGATTTCGTGGACAAAATGATTAAGATAGTAGATTAAATATTTTTACCATTCCCTTTCAGGTAAATGGCATGAGATGACGGGTAGACCCAGAGTGAGGCTGTATCTATCTTACGTAGTGTCAAGCTGGGTGGAGTAGTCAATCTAATAGTGTCTAGGCAAGAATCACCTGTCAAAGATCTACCAAGACAACTAGTAAGTGACAATTTTGTTTTGTGAATTTGATATATGGATATGTGTATCTCATGTAACTTAGGGACTCTTCTTCATTTATGTCCAGGATGAGAGTAGGGGGGAATTCTAATCATGTAAAATTAAATTTAAAAAGACACAAGTTAAGTAAGTTGTATATCCAAACCTTTCATTTTTTAGCACACTTCTGAGACCAAACCTTTTCCCTCACACCCTTTCCCTTAGTTTTTTTTTACATGTAACATTAAAAATTATAATTGCTTATCCTATTCTCAATCAACAGAAGACAGAAAACCCAGTAGATGATCCCACAACTGCCAAAAACAAGCAAATCCTGACATTCAACATAGGCTTGAATGACACTGGTTCAGCTGGACTGGGGGTCAGTGGTTAAGCAGACGTCGGGCGGTGCTGATGGAGAAGTCAAAGATCTCGGCATATTTATCAAGTCTGTTATCCATGGTGGTGCTGCTTCAAAGGTAAGACACTAGAGTCTTTCAAAATGACTTCTTGGCTTCACCCCTCTCCTTCAATTTATCACTGAGATGATGTAGAAATCCTTCTCCTTCATCTTATTACAAAGATGATGAGGCAATCATTACAGTAGTTGTTTCTAGAGGAATCTGACACATTTATGGCAAATAAAACATGGTTAGACCTCCTTGCTAAGTATACAGTAGCAAGTATTTACTTTCAATGCTTAATACTGTTTAAAAATAAGACAATTTGCAGAGTGTCAAATAGCTATGAAGTAGCAGCAAACTGAAATCAATTTTTGACGTACTGAGCTCAATTCACAGAGAAATAATTTTACCTCTGCAGGATGGCCGCTTAAGACCTAATGACCAGCTTTTGTGCATAAACGACACCTCACTACTTCGTATGTCCAACAGCGAGGCTATGGAAACACTACGGCGGGCCATGTCTGGGGAAAATCTCCTCGCTCTGCAATACAGCTCATTATAGCCCGTCGGTTTGACGACCAGGCTGAGACACCAACGATGCCTCGTGCTGCACTGCCCCCACAAAACATGTCTCAACGTTCCTCTGCTCTGACATGAGTGTAAGAGATAACACTGCTGAAGGTAATGAACAAGACATGCAGTGATCAAAACTCAGTAAAGGTGAGTTAGTTGGTGCATGATCAATCAATTGTCTTTTTTTTTTCTTGACCATTTTAAAAAAATCTTTGAAAACCTTAAAAAAACAACCTGACAGGCCTGGAGCAAAAAGAGATAGAGAGCCGATTATCATATTTTTACAAAAATACGAACAGTTTAGTCGGTTTCCGTTTCAGCATTGAGAAAAGAACCATTTCGACTACAACCAACAACCCATTTGTAAATGTCAGTTGACCAATTTTGTTTTTTGCTTTTTTCCTAATTTTCCTATATATTCAGATTTTAGAAATGAGTGTTTACTATTGAACAGTCTTTTCCAATATTAACCATTTAATTGACAACTTTTACGGTCTTTCAAATTTCAACATTAATCCTATATTAAATATTTGCATGTGAAGATCAATGGGTTTTAAGCCTACTACCACTTCCGAGTGCTCCTTTGTAAATGGACGATTTAAAAAAATTACCATTGAGGACTACGTATTCACATTTGAACCAAATACAGATGTTATTATGGAACTTATATTTCGAAATTTTGATGGACAAATTGGAGTTGCTCTTAAGTTAATATGGAGTACGTACATTATTGAGTTCATGAAGGTTTGTTAAATTCACATTTAAAATGTTTTTTCTTCATACGTTTTAAGGAGGAAATAGAAAGAAGTTTGTATACTTTTGTATGTATGTATAAGCAACATTAACACTAATTTTGGACAACCTTTTAAACCTGTACAATTTTAAAAGCTCTATAACTGTCCAATAAACGATTTTTCAGCAGTCTCATGCTTTTTTTGCTAGGAATCAGTGCTAGAATCTGACTGCACTATGAAAAACAGTCAATGCAAAGCTGACTACACTATGAATTTTTTCAATTCAAGGAAAGCTTGACTGCACTGTGATGAAACAGTTCAATGCAAGGCGGAATGCACTATGAAGCAATTCAAGGACAAGCTAACTGCACTATGAAACAGTTCAATCAAAGACTGACCTACACTATGAATCAATTCAAGGAAAGCTAACTGCACGTGAAACAGTTCAAATGGCAAACGCTGACTGGCACTATGATCAATTCACCAGGAAAGCTAACTGCACTATGAAACAGTGTCATGAAAAGACCTGACTGCATTGATGAAATCATTCTAGGAAAGCTTACGGCACCATGAAACTTTCAATGTAAAAGCTGACTGCACTAGATGCTTTCAATGGTAAAAGCTCTTACTGCATTATAAAAACAGTCAATGAAAAGCTCACTGCACTAAGGAAATCCATTCCAGGAAAAGCTGATACTGCCAAGTACAATGCCAAGGCCTGCCTGTATTATGAATCAGTGCAATGAAAATTGAAAAGGTGGGTTGTACCATGAATGAGCGGTAATATAAAAAGCCCATCAAAAACTATAGGTCATTGTATCGAACAGCCGACACAATATCAATCAGTGCAATTGAAAAAAACAGATAAGAAGGATCTTGTGGTTAAACCCCCATCTTAACTCTGTCAACTGCATCTTGATTTATAATATCCCCGTCTTTTTCTGGTTAACATTTTTAACGCTATCAACTTTGGTTGTCTAAAGTTCTCATTCCTTGTGATTGTGTTGTGGATAGTGCACATATTAAATTTTTTTGTTAATGAGTCAATCATTTGATGTTTGGTATGCATGTAATCTAGTGAAATAATTTTGATTGATAAACCCTGTCATAAAAAAAAAATCACCATTGTTTTCAGTATGTTTAATACCCCATGATATTTCCTTGTCAGTGTAAGTAGCACCTCTATGTCTCATTTACAGACCCTTGACGTTGATGCCCACTAGAGCAAACTGATGACCTTCTCAAACACCCTTTCCTCAACTCATTCAATACTAACATCCCTCATAGACGGTAGGAAAGACATTCTAACATGTCTTCCCGTGCTGCCCTCTGTTGATAGCGAGGGAGAGAGGATACAAGTCACCCACTTTAACCAACAGGGGGTGCTTAGATGGTCATTAATTGAAGATCCGATATTGATCAGGTGTTTAAAAGTACCGGATTGGTCGTGTATTAATCGGATTAATAGACTGATCCTAAGGGAAGAGTTAGCATAGGTGGTACTGTATAAGTGAAATTTTTGCGAGGTTTTTATTTTCGCGAATTTCGCGAGTGAACAAAAAACACTAAAATAAAACTCGGCGAAAATAACTTTTTCCAATAGATTTGTATTGCATTGATGTCAATACGTGAAATTAAATTCTCGCGCATTTTGCAAAACTGTTAAAATCGCGAAAATATCTGTACGCGAAAATTTCCCACTCTACAGTATAAACTATGACCATGAGGAGGGAACATCTATATAGAACCACCAGAGGTGGTGTATTTCAATAAAAAATGTGGTTAACTACCAGTTGTAAAGCAGTTCTGATTTGAAGCTGCAGCCAGAATTCAGCAAAAATTTGCTGCAATCGAAAGCCAAATGAAATGCATCATTCTGATTCAATCGGAAAATATTCAATTCCTAACAAGTTACCTGCCCCTGCTTCCAAGTGAACCTTTTGATTGGGGAGAAAAAAACATTAACATTCTATCACAGGAAATGCATTTGGTGGTGTGAAACCATTAATTTTGTCTTATACTAATCACTTAATAGATCTGTTAACATGAGTATATCTTGCATCTACCTCTATCTACAGAATCATGAAATAGATGTGTCCCAGTAGCCTGCTACTTGAAATGCCTTTCATAGATCGTTTATGATTGACTAAATGCATCATATCGAGGGTTTAGGGCAAGAAGGCCCCATCTGCAATAGCTGCCACATGTTAGATTGAGCAGGTATATGACACTTTATAGAACAACAACTGACAAATGGCAAGCTATGGCGATGGGGCCTTCTTGCCACTAAAAAACCATCGATATATTCATGAATCCAAATAACCAGTATAAATGCAACTTCAGTATTCAGTTCTCTTAAACCCCTACTACCTACCCTGTTACTGATTGGCGCAAAAGATTATACAAGTTTCATTGTGCAGGTAGTACTCTTGGGATTAAAATTTGAATGATTTGTCAGAGTTCTGTGTAACTCAGTCAAACCTTGTATCATGGGATGACATAAATTGAGGTGAATTGGATGGGTGTTTTTTCTATCCCCATTTCAGGGCAAATCAGGGATATCCACATCATCACCACGTGCACCTTCTCCACCAAATTGGCTGCTAAATGAATGGGAGAAAGCACAGGATGGGTAAGTAATAGTTTGGCAAAAGATTTTTATAAATAAAAAGAAACCTTGTTGCAGTAATTTTTTCTCAAGAATCCTAGAATCATATGTGCTCTGTGGGAGCATTTTAGTCTGGGGGGGGGGGGGCACTTAGGGGAAAAACTGAATTGTTAAGCTTAAAAAAGGTATTGTGCAAATTCACAATTTTAAAGTTATGCAGGTTGATTCTGTGACTAACCTTTTATTTTATTGAAACTGATAAGACTTAAAGAAAAGTGAGAATCATGTGCTAGTGGGGGGTACAAACAATAAGTACCCGCTGTGAATGTTCAATCATTCTTGGCTGCAAGGATTATCTTTTCAAATAGGATGTTTTCTTTTATTATTTGCATTGCTCATTTGGAATTTCCCATGGTATGAAATCATCTTGATATGGTATTTTGGTACAGTAGTTGGTATTTTCTACATATAATTTCTAAGGTTAAAAAATTGGAATGATTTGTCATAGTTCTGTATAACTATTTGAGTCCAGCATGTATCATAGAGAGTAAAACATGAGAATGAATAGAGCCAAGTAGGTTTATCCTTAATGTAAAGATGGCATGAATTAGCCCAGCATGAAATCCAAGGATTAAAAGGATTGTACAGCTTGATTCTGTAAAAGAGTGTTTACTCTAGTCTAACTAATGAATATCCCTTTACACCAAGGATATACCACCAAGTACCTCAAACTTCTACTGCAAACTTCTACGATCACTACTGAGACGATATTCAACAAAATTTTGTCAAACCTGGTTCAATGTTCTTTAAAGTTTGCATTAGTAGGACAAGAGGAATGCTAGGAATTTGATAAAAACAGCCATATTCAGGGAAACTCGGAGAATTTGAGTGCGTAAGGAAAAACTATGTGCTATTTTTGCATTTTAGTGTTTCATTATCTTAGTTTCTTTGTTGTAGTCATCGTTTTATAACTTTCCTTGGGAGCTAAAAAATACTATGCAAAACCTGTAAAACTTGGTGAAATTTGATTCATGAAATGCTGGGACCCATGTAGAATCAACTGTGCACAAGTGAAGAAACTACATAAGTTACCATAATGGTAGTGATACTCTATGAAAAGCGAGAAACTCAAACAATGTTCGGAACTCATTTTTTCTTTTTACAAATATGAATTTTAAGGGTCCATTGCCGGACCCAGAAAAAGAGTTTTCCCGTGGTGAAACAGGGCCAGGCTGAGTTTTTCCGAGCGGAGACAAGGAGGATCATGGATGCAGAACAGGTAAGATGCCCCAACCACTCATATTGTAATATGCAGGGCTATGAGAGAGCATGTGTTGGTCAAGTGGATAGATAGGGTTGCTGACTCATTCCTGATGTGAGGTTGGGGGTTCAGATCCTGCTGTGGCTAAATTGTGCACTGGGCAGTACACTAAAGACACTTATCAGTGATTCAGACGAGAGTCAAATATATGAAATTTGCAGGAGTATCTAAGAGTGAAGGATAAGTCTGGTAGATTCTCAAAAAGTGACCTTTTCCACCACCTCACAGAATTGGCAGAAAAGGAAGAACACGGCAGGCAGTGTTCAAAATATAAGACTCTCCATTCAGCTACGTGTTGTAGTAAGTCTCCGTTACAGACAGTAATGACTAAAATATCCGTTTTTGTCCTGATAGGGTGCTTTGGCCTTATCATTGTAGGATGGTTAGGTACCTGTTATGTTACAGGGACATGGCAAAAAAATCATGATAGAGCCTTACCATCAAATGTGTGTGTCTCCCCCACCAGCTACTGCTTCTACAGTAAATTTGTTACTTCTTGATTTCCTAGTGGCAGCCAGAATGTGAAAACATGTTTATAACATGTATAAAGCGTTATAATACAGACATTTCTCTGATAACATTCAATAGGCAAACCAACACTAAAGAATGCTGGGCCGAGGCCGAGACGTCCAGGAACTAAAATACTTGGAATTAAACAAAATTGTGGAAATGTAAGTTGCATTCAATGAGTCCACATGTCAAAATTGTTTGCCAGTTTTCATGTAAATTGTAATTTTTAACCACTTGCCCTGCAGAACTTACCCATGTGTGCGGAGGGCGTCTTATACGCAGTGAAGTTGGCAATAGGCAGGCGAGGTTAACTGGACCCTTTACTCCTATGTTTTATTGGTTCTTCATTTTAGTTCTTAGGACCTGGGTTGTGACTCTGCCTTAAAAGGACACTATCAGTGATTTGCTAAATCGCAAATCGAAAAATCATCAAAATCAGATTAGCATTGTACGTAACACGTACAGGATCCTAACATACCCTGCAATGATAAGCCAGAAGCAACCTAATAAGGGACGAATTGGAGATTTTAGTCATTACTGTCCGAACGGACATTATTACTACACACGTAATTGAATGGAGAATCGTATCTTGGACACTGCCGTTTTTCTTCCTTTTCTTCAATTCTACAGCTGGAAAAGGTAACTTAGAGAATTCTACAGACTATTCCTTCACTTGAAGCCTATTCCTGCAAATTACAAATATTTTTCAAATCACTGATAGTGTCTTTAAGAGGCCACAACCCCCAGCGAAGTCACTTTGACCTGTGTACAGGAAGCAGAGCTTAAATATTGTCACTCAGAATTAGATTCCACACATTGTATTGCTAGATGCGATCAAATTGGTTTAGAACATCAACTAATAAAAATGCAAAACATTAAGGGCTTTCATCTCACAAACCAAGCTTATCTCTACTAAAGTTCTAGAGGTTTACCATCACAGCTGTTGACCCAGGCCAAAATTGTCTCTTTTATTTTAAGAGCAATTTTAAGCCCAGTGGCGACACAATTCCGACAATGTTATAGCTAGGGACATGCAAGAGCTATACCTCTGCACAAAATCAGAAAAAGTAGGGCCTACAAATGTCATGATTTGAGTTATAGCGCCTCTATATGCCCATTTCCATAGAGACGGTTAAAATAGATTTAAAGAAAAAGGAGTAGATTAGCCCCCACAATTGAACTTTCGTAAAATTACACAGGAGGAAGTCAGTGGTACAAAATAATCTAAATTAGTTGTCAGAAGTTGGTCGCCGTTGATATATTTTTTTTATTCTGGTTTTGTAAGAAATAAATGAGACCTTCACAAGCTGTGCCATTTTGCCGCACATTCAATCCCCCATCACATGGCATGTTTTATGAACACTTTCTCTGCCAATATAAAAGGAAAAATCAAATCCTCAAGGAAAACAATGTGCACCAAAATAAATACAATTACAAACTTTAAAGGCAAGCTATTTCAGCAAAAAGCAGTGATTTAATACGTTGTGTTTCTTTTGGGATTGGCTTGGCTACAAAAAGACAAAGGAGAAGAAGCACGAAACGAGAGGAACAAACACTGGAAAAGGAAGGAAAGAAATCACCATTAGTAAAAGGTAGGCCATTCTTTGTCTGTCTGTGTGTCTGTCTGTCTGTTTGTGTGTATGTCTCTGGCTCACTGTTGTCCATTTACAATGTCACTTTCCAATGTCACTATTATGTTTAGGCAGGACAGCTGGATAATTTTTGTCTTTATTTTAGTCTTCAGCCTCAAAGAGGTTGTTTAATGTTATTTCATAATAAACATCAAATGCCAATTTTTGGTGCAAAAGGGACACCCATACTTGAGTCCTCATACATATATCACATAAGAAAGTATAATCCATGAATAAACATGTAATAAAGTAGAAGATAGCAATTTGAAATAAGAAAATTGTTAAGAAACAGTTGATTGCATCAAGAGTTTCAACCCAAACTATTCCTAATTATTCACAAATATGCTTGAAAACAAATGAGCACCCTACACTTAAAGCATATCGTAATTTCTCGCACTAATTGCATTATCTGTCTGTCCCAAAAGGGTTAATTAAATAAAAATAAAAAAATAAGTAAATGCAAAACTGGGGTGCTACTCCTAAACCTCTCTTACCATTGTGACCTCCAGGGTGGTGTTAAATGAAAGAGAGGCTATAGAAAGACGTAAAGCAAAGGGGTACTACTCTACCGAAACATCTCTACTTGGCTCATGGGGAGGGGGACTTTTCAGGATTAATATCCCCACAATGGAAATGTTGCGACCCCCAGGATGGTGTTAAATGAAGGAGAGGGAAGTAAAGAAGACTATAAATGCAAAACTGGGGTGCTACTCCTAAACAGCTCTTAGTTATGCTCATGTTAAGGACTTTTCATCATTAATATCGCCACAATTGAAAATGTTGTGATCCCAGGGTGGTGTTAAATGAAAGAGAGGGAAGTAAAGAAGACTATAAATGCAAAACTGGAAGTGCTACTCCTAAACGTCTCTTATTTCCTTCATGTGGGAAACTTCACAATTAATATCCCCACAATGTAAAACATTGCGACCCCTAGGGTGGTGTTAAAAGAAAGATGGACGGGTTATGCGACTCCTAAACATCTCTTATTCTCACATGGGGGACTTTTTGCAATTAATATCTCCACAATGAAAAACATTGTGATCCCCCAGGGTGGTGTTAAATGAAAGAGAGGGAAGTAAAGAAGACTGCAAAACTGGGAGTGCTACTCCTAAACGTTACTTACTTTTGCTAATGTAGGGGACTTTTCATGATTAATATCACCATGATTCAAAATGTTGTGACCTCAGGGTGGTGCTAAATGAAAGTGGGGGACTGCTATTCCTAAATGTCTCTTTACTCATGTGAGAAATTTTCACAATTAATATCTCCACAGAGAAAATGTTGTGACCCCAAGGGTGGTGTAAAATAAAACAGGGAAGTAAAAAGAAGACTAAAAATGCAAACCAGGGATGCTACTCCGAAACATTTCTTACTTTTGCTAATGTAGGGGACTTTTCACGATTAATGTCACCATGATTGAAAATGTTATGACCCCAGTGTGGTGCTAAATGAAAGAGAGGGAAGTAAAGAGACTATGTTTTTTTTTTTTGGGGGGGGGGGCTCCACAGTAGTTTTTTTGTTCAAGTTTGGGGTTTAGGTAGTAGGTGGTGCATGGTGACTACAAATACCAAGGCTACATTAATTTTCATGTTCTCATTTAGGTGCATTGACTTATAGAAATGTGCAAAAGAAGCTGAGACTTGTTGTTCGAGACAACCTTGTTTTAAATATAATCATCAAACAATCAACAAAAAAGAATTTAAACAATAAAAAAAATCATCTCCACTGTAAGCATTATTTTTAAATTTTTATGAATAATGGAGGAAGACAAGGTCATAATAATGGGCTATTGGATCACCCATAAGCAGCTGACATCTGAGTGCCCAAGTCAGTTTGTGGTTTGCTGTACTGCTGTAATCTATTGTGAATTGCTATACTCGTAGTGAACCTTAGGCTGTCCATTGTCTGGTCTGTGGATAATCTTAAATACTGCCCCCTATTGGCCATTTAAATCAAGTCATCCATTTGTTTAGATAGGTAGAACATTGAGCGACGATTATGCCTAGAGCCGCTATTGAGATAGACAGTGATAACATAACATGTGTTACACAGGTTGCATAAGGTGTCATAAATCAGAACAATTCATTTTTGGACATCATGCTAAACACTCTTCAAATTAATCAAGCCACTGTGAATATTATAATTTTAATATTTTTTTTCAGTTATGTTTTGCTGGGGTAGCTTGCAACTAATTAGTAACAATAACAAATATTGTTTTTGGTACTTCTTTGCTGCATTCTGATTTTCAAAAAGACGTTAAGCTCAAAAAGTGAATAGCTTGTTAATGAAAAAGTATTGATTGCAAAATAATTTCCGACATAGATTTGGTTTATTGCAGAATATCGGCTTTCACTAACATGTTTACTAACCATGATGCATGTCTTCATTGAATACAATGGAAACTATACGCTCAATTTCATAGGGCACTATTGGGAATTGATTTAGAATTGTTGACCAGATAGATTTTTGTGCAATTCTGAAAAATAAACAGGGCGTCTTAATGTGGCAAAAAAGTGTATCTGTGTTAAATTGATCCACAGTATGCTTCTTTTTACCCTAGTATATGGTCATATTTTTTCTTAAACAGATCAGGCAAAAGAAGTCTGCTTGTTAGGTGTCAATGAGAGATTTCAAATAGCAGTGTCTCTAAAAAAGTGAAAATTTCCCTGATTTTATTGTACTGGTGTAAAGCTGTATCAAAAATACCCCATCTGAAAGGATTAAGCTGTGAACTGTTTCTTTGGTACAAAAATTGTGAAATTACTACTTATGTATAGGAGCAAATGCAAATTCAGCCTATGTTTATATGAAATATAAGCTTACAATCACCTTTGGTTTCATTTTAAGTTCTTTCTATGTAGCCAATAAAAGATTGGGAATCTATTGAGTGTCTAATCTATATGAAACACTACATATCACACATAAAATAAGGAGGACTTGAAATATCTCGTTGCACCTTTAATTTCCTATAGGTTACAATATTTGTAACAATATGTGAGGGTTTAATTTGTATTGTTTATTCAAATCGACCCAATTAATAGGATAGGGATAAAGAGTGAACGACACAATCCAAATGTCCAATCGGTTCTGTAAAATGGTCAGCTGAAGTGATGGGACTGCAGGTTGAGTAGTAGTATCCTATTAGTGTCATCGATAGGGCAGCATAATAAATATATTTCACCAATTTCACAGTTCAAATCAGCCAACAAGGTTACTTTCACACTTGACCCCCTGAACTCAAGTTTTCCCCAAATTCACAACAACAATCTACTTTGGTGCAAAAAAAAAACAAAACAACCAAGAAACTTAGCAAAAAAACACACTGAGAGGTAGAAAACCCCTGGCTGTCTATAGTATATTGGCTCTTGTTGACATCTCTTGAGATCAATTTACTGTTGGGAATGCCTGGCAAATGTCAAATTGGAATCCATTGTTGGTAACGCTTTCATTGATTGTTTGATTAGGAATCATTCAGTTGGGTTTACACAAAAAGGGAAACTTTCATGTCTATGTGTTCTCCCTTATTATTGGTTTGCAATGGAACACACCCGTGGGCTCACCCAACCGCCATCACTTACCGCATTATCGTTACCAGCTTTGCCAAAACGCGGACCAAATATGGCCGCCATGGTGGGTTCATGGCAATGTTTCCCCATCGTATGGTGGTTTTCCTATCCCATGGATATTATTTTTGTGATACATATTGGACGCAAAAACTGTTATTACAACAGGATTCACATCTATGTCGCTCTCAGCGTGCCATATTTTGTCCGCTATTTTTGGTAACGATCACATTACGGTCATTATCACAGATTGATGTAGCCGAGCGGGGACACAATGTGATTTTTTAAGCCAATCAGTAACATGATAAATTTGTGTTTTGACTTGAGAGAGCTAGAGCTTGAAATAGTTGTAGCTGGCATTTCAACTGGTTTTATTGAAATGAATATGTGATGTAATTAGCCGTCAATTGCTGTATGAAGGACAGATAGTTTATCAGGGGTGAAAGCAATAATAGCACATTTCTTGAAGAGCGCCTCTCATTTTTCTCAAAATGTTGAAAATCAGTAAAAAAAAAAACAGTTGCATTGGTAACGGTCTTGTAAGCTATACCTATGAAAAATGTTAAGCTCGAAAAGGTTATGTGTCACAACGAAGGATTTTGTAATAGAATAATTATATCGAGAGCTCGAAATACTTCAACGGCTTCCTTAAACGGCATTCCAATATGAAAATGCCGGAAAATAGCTGCCGTTTACATTTCTACGGCTCGACGTCATCCATTAGTTGTTTACTATTGGTCACAGGCAAGTCAATTAGAGGTTATTTTCTTGAGGTGGCACTATTTCATCAATGGACGGACATAAACTTTACATTTCCACTCTCCCGTTAAGTACAATATGGGATTCAAATTGCTAATTACAAAATCGCTTATTTTATGATAAATACACATTTTTTTAGCATCGTTCGCAGGAATAGTTTCATAGACAATTTACCAACATAACTGTGCAAAAATTTCAAATTGGAAAATTGAGGGCACGCTTCAAAAATGTGCTATTATTGCTTTAATACATTTGATAGTTGGTGGTGCTGTTATTACCACCTTGATCATTTTATTACATAAAGATTTAACTAGCTGTTTTTAAAGTGTATGTCAATAAATAAATTTCAAGTAGATTTTCTAACCATTCATAAATGAATAAGAAAGAAAATGGAAAGAAAATATAACCCAGCTTTGTTGCAGTGGTTTTGCTATTTCATTTTATCAAATACCAGTCAGATGGGTTTCTTTTCCTATCATTGTTAAGGGGATTGTACAATGTCTTTTAAAAGATGTCAGTCCTACGGTATCTGCAGTATTTTCTTAATGTCTTTTTTAAGTGGAGAGGAACGAGATGCTGAGTACAAGTGGTATTCCTTTAGTGTCCTCCCGGCCGAAAACAAAAAAAAAAGAAAAAACCACTTTTATTTGCTAGAAATTTATTTTCAGGCTGACAAACCACATGTAAAAGATGTGGATTGTGAATCAATACTAACAGAGGGCAATTACCTTGTAGGTAGTTATGATGATTGTATCGGTCCAACACTGGTATTTATTTTTAGGCTTCTCTTTCTCTCTCTCTTCGTATTGCTATCTCTTGTGTTGCTTTTTTAGTTGAACCTTGATGATGGTTCGATATATATGTTGTGGTATAGTTTTGAAAATGAGGTTATTTCTATATTTGAAAATTATAAAACCCTTTCATCCACATTTTTTGTCTTTTGGAATGATGTACACCACCACTTGTAGGTAAGCGTCATTTCATCTATTGATTTTTGATTGCTACTATTTATCTGCTTTGATTGGAGTGCGGTGGTGTCATTGGTACACCAATTTTGGTTATACACTAGGCTATTACTTTTGTTTAATGTTTATTTTGAGAAACAGCCAGAGGAAGATAATGTTAAAATTTAATTAAATTTAATAAAGTGTTAGGCTAATAAATTTTGCCTGTATATTGTCAACATTGATTATATATTTTTTAAAATGCTTGCATTCTTTAACATATTAACCTCCTCTGAGGTCCCCCACCTACTGAGTTAACAGTATCTATGATTGCTAATTACATGATATTAAGCGACGACATAACCTCTTGAGTAACCAATCAAATAGACCTATATATTATAGTACATTTTATCTTTTTTCTTACATGTCTCTGCTGACCTAATTACATAAATATGAAGATCCCAATGAAATTAGGTTGTAATGCGGGGGGTTGGGGGTTGTTGTAAGCACACCAATCTAGTGAATCTCTATCGCTTATGTTGACACCGCATGGAAGGAATGTATGTTACTCTTAATTGATTGATGCTTTGAAGGCCTGGTATAAAATCTGATAGAAGCAATTTTTCTTGAGGTGAGATTTAGTATGTTGGTATTGTTAACACGCCAATTCCCCTAAGAAATAATAAACTGTAAACATATGTCTAATAAAACGTGAACATAACTGTCTCATACAGGTGATTATTAGAAAAAAAGTCATTAATATTACACTTCATACATATTTAATAGAAGTGCAAGCTATTCATTGATCAACATTTAGTGACGTCAGTAAAGTTAAGCTATTTCGTACTGCATAAGTTTTTACAACTTCCCTGCTTGCAACCAATATGAAACATTAGGGATTAATTGCACACCACTGTAACACAAACACAAAATTGTGCCTTCATCTACAATTTAAAAAGTTTATTGCCACTGTTGTAAAATGCTGTCTGCTGATAAGAGGTCTGCCACACTGTATACATGTGAATTTAACCAAGAAATGATCAAGATGGCATTTAATATATTTAGCAACTATTGTGAAGCAGAAAGCTAAGGTTTGAAGGCATTATGCAGCTTCCCCACCTAGAATTATACACGGTGCTTTCACGGTACTATACACAGCTTTTCGTAGCAGACGTAGATTATTCCTTTTGAAATATATATGTAGCATAATAAATAAATACAGCATCCATTATTATGGGAGGTAGTTCAAATTACTGGGACTACCCCCTTCTGCTACATGTTGGTAGGTAGTCGCAATCATTCAACACTTTGGTACCAGTTATTTGAACTAGTTAATTTCACCTCGAACCATGTTGTATTTGTAAACAACTGTTTTTTTTTTACGATTGTGGGGTATGGAGAAGTGTAACATGAATGGCGCTTAGATATTAATATACTGATTCCGATTGAATAACCATTCAGCATTATGCGTAACTGAATGCCTGTTTTCACATACGACTAGAAATACATGTGTTGTTTGGATTCCTAACATCGCCCATTATTGCTTTAATCATTATCCTTGATCTTGTGTAAACCGTTCACCTTGTAGTCGCAAAATAGAACATGTTTACCTTTCTTTGTGATATTGATCGTTCCTACTGCAAACTATGTGATAAGGTTTCTGGGTCTCTAATATTACGTATTTACGAATGTCACAATGTGAATTATTGACTTAGCATGGCTTATTAAGTATACAAATTGTGCATTTCACCTTGAATTGCTCTGAAAATCGAAGGTTGGTGTTTGAATGAACGCTAATATATAAATTGTTTTTGGTTTATCCATGTCATAGACTTAACAATACCCAGGGCACCTCAAGTGCATCAATTTTGCATTGTCTCGAATGTGATGACAAACTATAAATTTAATTAAATAGCTTTTTACTCAACAAAATTTAAAAGAATGAGCTTTAAACTTAAGTGTTTTGTTTTGCTGTGTTTTGTTTTCAAAATGCTGGACAGTCATCTCAAATTGACAGTAATGGGAGTTAACAATTTCGCAGTAGTTTTATAACAGCGAATGACCAACAATGACAGTGTCTGCCCTAGACGCATCAAATACAATGAATTGCCAGTACCTCATCTTTGTAATGTATGCGGGAGCTGAGGTACTTCCAAGTTTATCTGATTTTCCATTGTTCACCCGGCTTTTAATGTCAAAGGGGGATATTTTCGTAGTGCTGTTCTTATGTCTGTCTGATGATATTTTCAGCATTGGCATTATGTGGTATCATCTGAATTAAACTCAATCTAACATAACATCCTCTATCCTTATCGCACAAACTTGGAATTCAAGGATCAATGTATAAATCCTTATGATGACATGTAACAGGGTCAAAGGTCAAAAAACGTCAAATTAAAAAAAACATGTAATTTTGTTTTTTCATTTGTTATTATTTTTTTTGACACGTGTATTTTTTTTCACACACTCCTTTATTGTTTGACAGATTTTGCATTAAAAATATCTAAAGACGACAAGTTATTTAAATTTTAAAATTTGGAGTTGGATGGGCTTGCTTACCCAACAAATTTTCAACAAGAGAAACAAGCAATCAGGAATGGCAGACTGATTTATTGAAGCATCTTGTCATTAGAGAGTTATGTTGTATTCACTGCGATTCATTTTGCACATGGATCCCCGGGGCTGTAAATTGTTTTGGTTGTTTTTTGTAACATTTTCAATTAATGTGTAATGTCTTGTGTTGATGTTTATGAATGAGGTTATTGTTGCGCTGCTTGTTGTTACATGACAAAATCAAAGCACCATCTCTTTATTTCACATATATTTTGGTTTTAAGTTGCTTGAACATGAGGTGATATTTATCAAAAGCTAAAAATAGTATCAAATTCATTTACAAAAAGACCTGCCCCTTGGCTTTAGAATAGAATATTGATTTAACTTAAGGCAGACGTTTGTGAGAATTCAGTATGATACTTGCATCATCTGACATTTATTTCTCTCATTATTGACATGAATCCTCTCTTTGCTCTATATAATCATAATACCTTAAAATTTTACCATCCCAGTCAGGATAGATTTTTTGTATTTCTGACTGCCTTGAGAGAAAGAATAAAATACATCTTCACGAAACAAATTTCCAATTCTTGGATTTTACAAGAAATTTCCTGCAAGAGCCCTACTGTTTGCCACAAGTCTAATTACAAACTGATTTCAATATGTACTCTAACCCATTGAGCATTATTCAAATATATATTAGGTTTATTCAAGCTGCCAAGTGTTCATAGCAGGCTGAGGGATTTTGCAATATCATTCACTGTGTTTAAATTAAAAGATAGCCACCTATGATGATTCTCTACTTCCAGATCAGATAAATTCACTCCTTATGGTTTTTCCATAACTGTATATCCTCAGACAGAGATGCACAGTGTTTTGATGAACTCGATGGAAAATATATCGCCATTCCATTGAACTTGTTTTATGTACTTATTGGTAGGAGTACTGGTATTCATCATATTGTGAAATCAGTTCAAATACTGGAGGGTCATATTTTCCATCTTAATTGGGCACACAGTGTTAGCTTAACTTCATAGGGTTGAAATAAGATAACAAAAAAAAAAAAAAAAAAAAAAAAAAAAAAAAAAAAAAAAAAAAAAAAAAAAAAAAAAAAAAAAAAAAAAAAAAAAAAAAAAAAAAAAAAAACAATGATATTAACTTTGGCCACTCTCTAAATTTATTCCTGCTCTACTTATACCTGTGTTTGTAATGTACAACCAGAGTACCAATTTATTTGTTTCTAAATGTTAACACTTAGTATCAGTGGGGTCGGTGGTATACTGCAAAAAAAAGGCCATATCAACTGCAACTTTCAAGTTTGGATAACCTTTTTGAGGATATGTAAAGCCATACATTAAAGGTGTCATAATCGCCAAATGCACTTTAATTACTGATGATAGATATGGGTAGACGATACAACTTGTAGATGACCACACGGCCTTTAACTGAAGCCCCTCCACCTGGCATTGTTACCAGACAGAAAAATATAGGTCAGTGAGGCACAAAAATGTGGTTATGATTGATGTCTGCATGTGCAGGTAATAAACTGTGATATAACTTCTGTGATCACAAACCATTGTCTTCTCAAATACTTAATATTACAGGAGCAAAAAGGAATCCGTGAACACTCTATAGCGTGTTTCTTGAGCAGACGGTATTTATCCAATAAAATTATCTCGGTTATACTAAATAAGCCTAAATTAATTATTAATAATTATTATTATTTATTAAATAATTTTTAGGCGAAGTTTCTATTGGCAACGTTTTCCCGGAAAAATGCGACCGACCGTCACGGCCTGTGATTTTTACCGCTAAGGTCATCTTCCAGTCACCGTGTTGTTTTGTGGTTGTGACCTCGCCGAACCCTGTCAGATCAAAGATGGCGGGAAGAAGAATGTCCTTAGTCTAATGGTCAAATTTGTTGTCCAACAAACGCTGGGAAAAAGCCCTGCCATTGTTCCGGCATTGTAAAACCTTGAAAAAACTCGGAATTCGGAAAACGGTGGCCAAAAATGTATCCCCGATCAACAGATCATGGCGATGACAAAATGTGTTGCTAACATAACATCGCTGCGCATGCTGGGACAGGGTCATTGCTGTGAATCATGTGGCGTCATTTCCGGTCTTCATCCGGTATTGCACGCTATCGGAACAGTGGGTGTTTTCTATTGGCATTAACCGATAATTTCTCCGGCAAATTATCCTTCCAAGAAGGATAAATACCGGTGGCACTTCCTTCAGTATAAACAAGAAAATAAAGTGGACGGCTGTTCTATTGAGCCAAGTTAATCCCTTTTATGGTATAAACCGGAAAAAAGGTCCCAATAGAAACACACCTAAGTTTGTTTCCATTTTGTTTGGGGTAAAATGGCTACAAGATGATTAGCCTGATAAGTCAATTTGAGATAGATATTTGTGTTTTGTCACCAGCAATTGTTAAAATGTGAAAACATATCAGCAAATGTGTTTAACCACGTTTTCATATGGCAAAAGCCAAATCTACTAATTAAAATATTTAAGACAAAGCGACAATTAAGATGCAGATGTTGTGTGTGCATGTATGTGTCTGTGGTGTGCATCTGCATGTTAGTCTGTTTGCATATTAAACCTCGTTTCATCATCAATACACTCTGCATCATGTAAATGTTCCCCTTATGGTGTTTATAGGATATTTAATTAGAAAAAAATGCTCATTAAGTGTGATAATAGAGCAAAATGTGCCTTTGGTTGCTAGGGCATCAACGTTGCAATTGACATGTAGTCAGTAATTTATTAAAAGCTGTAAATTTGTATCCAGGATGTATTTGCAGTTGCTCTATTTCATACCATTCTAAATGTGCCAAATTAACTTAAAAATTTGAATTTCGGACGAATTTCAAATCATAAGTGGTCATGAAATGTTTTTTTCCTCCCAAGTGTTAAAGCTAATATGATAATTGAATCCAAACCTGTTATACCTTGCCCTGGGAAATAATTTTTACACCCTCATGAAGACTGACATAGCATTTTTCCCTTGAATGCCAGTTACTGGAATTTGTCATGCAATGAGGAAGTCCATTGTTTGTGTCATTCCATACAGCAAATGTTGTAAGCAACCGTATCATGACTCGCTGTTCTTATCGCAGTTAACGAACAATATCACATGAAAGAAATTGGATGTTCAGGCACGTTTTAATGTTTCTGCTAACTGCGTTATACAGGGTGGGTTGTGAAGGTGCCTTTATCAGCAGCTGTTGTCGTCTTGATTAAAACCAGGACAGTCATTTTGACATTTTCAGAGTTCATATATAATTTGCAATACAGGATAATCCATTTTTATTTCACCAATTATTTGTATCTGGTGTCCTTTAACAAGATGTGAGAAAATTTGCATAGGCCGTAATGATGGGGGGGATATATCCCCCCATATTTTGATGATGGGGATGTCAATACAAATCATCCCCCCCATTATGCCTGTTGCTGCCTGTTGATGCCTGTTCATGCGTTTTTACCAAAATAACCTCATATTTTACCATTTTGTTTAAAACTGTAAATTTTAGCGCCTTTGCATCGCCATTTGGTTCGAATTTCCATCACATTTACCATTTTAACTTCTAAATGGCAAAATTTTTTAGCGCGCTTCTTGCGCACATTGCTATTAAGGCCTAAAAAAAAATTTGTTTGATTGGCAAACCTAAAAAAAAAATAGGGGAGGTAGGTCGGATTTTTTGTTTTTTTTTGGTTTCACATACCAGAACACAAAATATATGACACACATACAAAAACAAATGGCACATCTTCACTTTTTCTGTAACACACTTTTATTTGTCATTTTGAATGTCTGCAATCTTGAGAGTACCGAAATATGACGTCATTAAATTCCTGTTTTTGCATTTCATCGTTTTTCATGACCTATATGCAGTAAAACATATGGAAAACCCCACATATGAAAATATTTTTTTACTTGGTTTTTAAACTTTTTTTTTTTTGCGCACAAAAACTAAAATATTTAGGGCGGCGGTAAAATCGGGTCGGTCGGGTTACGCCAATCAAACAATTTTTTAAGACCCATTGATCTTTTTTCGCAAACCCCGTTTCATTCATAAATTTTCATCAACCCCATCCCCCCCTGTCAAAAAAAATTTACGCCACTGAAATGTGCTGGTTATAATTACTGACCTCAAGTCAGACTGCTTAACAAGAAATAACTCATAACTTTCTACCACACCACAACATAGGGGAAAAAATTTTATTTTTTTTTTTCACTGAGTCATCAGGCATTTTGAACCTGGAACCGGCTTTGGTTTAACTAGTTCAATGCTCTACCAACTGCTATGGAGCAGATGGGGGAAGAACCTTATTTGACTAATGGTCAAATATTTCCCATTTCAACACTGTAGAATAGAGATATCATACTGGAAATGTCATTCTGTTTCATATTTTTGTGAGGACTTCCTAAACTCCCATTGTGGTGAATAAGAATTATTGGAATAGGCATGGTTAGGTTATGCCAATTCATGGCTGTCATATGGCACTGCATATATTACTCATGCATTGATCATGACCTGACATGTGCTTCCCATAGGAATTGTAAAATTCCATTTGGATATTCCAATATTTCATGTCATGCTGTTTGCAGGTCAATCAAATGATGGTAAAACTGAAATCTGATAACAACATTCCTACATTACCAGACAAAGAACGCTGTTAAATCCTCACATGTTTAACCTTTACACCCTCAGGTAGCAGAAACTCAGAGATCAAAATTGTTTTTAATATCTCAAAATTTGTAAACCATCTCAAAGCTACTGACGCATATGTTATAGGTACAGAATGTATTAGATTGATGGGTTACGAATCCTCATACTCATGTTTCTGGAATCACTAAAAAATAACAACTATTCACTTATACAAGAAAAGTCATGTTATTCATTGTAAAATGAAACTTTCTGATAACGAAATTGGGAAAATTATATATATCTCATTTGAAGGAAAATTAGATTGAACCAAATGTGTATTTTTAATACTTCTGAATGTCACAAGTTAAGTGAAAATATCAGCAAAATGAAATTCTAAAGAATGAAGTTTGACACAAACCCAGTTTGCCTAAGTTTTGCACTACGTTCTTTTGTGACAATTAAACAGTCTCATACAAAGTTGTCAGCAATGTGTTAAGTCCAAGTGCTAATAAAAACGTCGTCGAAAAAAATTGAGAAAAATTTTTATTTTACGCTAATTTGACGATAATTAGAATTATTATGTATTGATGTAACATAATCATCCAAATAAGTTAAAACATAACAAGTTTCCTATCCTATTTCACCTTCCTAAATATTCTCTGTATTTAATGTTTATCACAATCAAATCTGTCTTGTTTTAATTTTATTATTTGTAGGGTAGATCAAAATTAAAGCCCCTCGGGGTTTATTTTGATCTCTCCGCATTCAGATGAACTCATATTGTAAGCTTCCTATGGTTATATTAATGTTAATCATATATAATATGTATTGCAATAAATTGTTGATCATTTTGATTTGTATCATAATAATGTTCTGAATAAATAAGGAACCTGAACAGTTAAAAATGTTTGTAAATGAAATGAAAAATTAATGAGAATTAGCAGAAACCATTAGCATTTTTATGAGCTTGTAAGGGTTCATGTTTTTTAAACAGAATATTGCAAGTCATGAAATACACACAGGTGTTTCATTAAAGTTAGTCATGACTTCCTATGCAGAAGTTGTTTTACATATATCATCAAATCTACTAACAACATATTGTACTAAATTCTGGAATAAAAAATATTCAAAAGATACAAAATCCACAAAGAGGAAAATGGTACTGGGGGATCCTAATTCTAATGTGAGTCTTACCTGGGAATTAAGTGTGGCGGGAGTTGGCATCTGATTTCTAAAAAAATGAGTCCATCCCACAATCCCCAGTTTTGGGAAATTTCAACCTCATAAGATCATGTGATCCCACAAGTCCTATTCTTAACACAAAAACTTTACTTTTGCCAATCATTTATGGCCACAAAGTGATGTTTAATTATTAAGTAATTATTAGCATGATCATGAAGGTTTTGTGGTCCTTAACTTTGACACTTTTTATCCCTAAAAAGTACTGACATGTGTATTGTACAGTACAATATAGGCAAATTGCAATGCCATTATGCGATTGGTTCAATCACCCTCTGGTTCAATTCACTTGTGTCTTGGTAATGACATTTTGTTAAAGGTGCGTATGCCATTTATTCTGTTGTTGTCTCTACTTGATATGAGAGCCTGCACTTGCACATACGAACCTCATCAAGTACCTTGGGAACAAACTTGTGGTTTGATGTAGAAGCAATAATGCACATTGCAAAGCCCTATTCAATGCTGTGTTAATTATTCTGGTTAACCACTAAAACGTTGTTTTTTTGTGTTATATCTTGGATTAACTGGATTTGAGAGCTCAAATTTCAGGACCGACATGAAACATATACGTCTTTCATCTTAAATCAAAAACTTCGGTAAATCTGGGGGGCCCAAAAACGATCGGAACATGCACCTTTAGTACCTCACCTAAAATAACACACAAAAGCCCATATCTAAAAACAATGTTAGGAATAATTTTTCTACACAAAGCCTTAGTACTGTTATGCAATAAACTACACTATGTTTAGTTTTGCCAGTTAAAAATTTGGCTTTGTAGTGGGGGAGGATCAACTCAGAAGTTCAATCAAGGAAAATTCACATTTCTTTTTGCAGCCTTAAAAAATACTGCCATAGAATTTTCCATTTTCTTCTGAGACAAATTTGTTTTCTGCCTAAAAGCCATACAATAATATTATCAACCACGTCAAAATAATGAACTATTACTTTTTTACTTCAATATTAATGTAATAATAATAATTACAACAAAAATATAAAATAATGTAGATGTGGCAAATAGGCATCTTAAGGATTTTTTAATTGCGTAATTTCCCTTGAAAACCATGAAAGTAAATGTGTAATCCACCTAGATTCCATTAAAAAACCCCTTGAAATATTTACAGATTGAGTAAAAAAATGGGCCCTGATTGTCCCTTGCCATTTAAGTAATAATATTATGTAAGGAATCGTACATGAAGTAGTAGGTTTATTTTATTAGCTTTTAATTTATTGCAAGAGTCATTGATAAGGTAGAGGCCGAGCTACCCCTTTTTGAATGAAGTAGTCCTTTTTACCCTCTGACCCCCCCTTCCATGGATTGACGTTGGAATAGATTTGGTGAGCTATTTCCAGAAGGAATTGGGCTATTTATTGAATTAAATAAATTTGATTAGGTGTTACCAACAAAATGTACGTCACATTTTTCCACGTTGTCCAAGCCTGTCCATGAGATGAATAAGACCGGGAACCAAAAATCTAGGAAAAGCGGCCCGTTGTCCCTAATTTTTTAAGGGATTGGAGCCATTTTTTAACAAATGATTAGGTATGCAATACAACATATTTATAATTGTTGGTTAAAACCTCATAGAAACCAATAAGGGAACCATCTCAAAGCGTCCACTTTTTACGGGCTGGTACGGGCGCATTTTTGCTTTCAAAATCAGCACCTACCTACCGATTTTAACCAGCGCCAAAACTTGGAAACCACTGGGTCAGCTTTCACACCATAGAGCGGGCGAAAGAGAAGATTTCAGTGCTTCCCACAATACATTCTTCCAATGGAGGTTTTTGTACAGGTATTGATGTGAATCGTTATGTGATGAAAGCATGGCTTAATTGACAGTACTGACAACAAACTTAGCATTGGTAAGAGTGATTCCTCTAACGATTCACATTACTACCTGTACAAAAACTTCAATGGAAGCATGCATTGTGGAAGCTACCGATAATCTTCTCTTGAGGCGGGGAGCAAGACTTGGTCAAACATCAATCATTCTCCACTACATCACAGCTTGAAACCTTTGGTAGGTAGTATGGACCCTCGATATAATCAAGGATTAGTGATGTCAAATTGTGGGTCCACTTTTCAATATGGGCCAATTTAAGTTTACGCAGGGGTCAAACATTTTTACTATTACTCAATCATGTAGAAATTGATATGCCATATTGTCCCGTCTATTCATTTTTGTACCATCTATGACCATTGGTTTTAGAGTTATTGGTAAAATTGTCTAAAAGTGCAAAAAAGTAAACTCAATTGTACAGGGAGGATTTCACAATTTGTGGTGTCACTTTTTCCATAGGGCAAATTTAAGTATCAATCTACGGAATACTGCTTACCTTGAGCGTAGATGTAAATACTTTGCCTCTTTCTGAAGGAAAGAGCCAGCTCTCAGATAGAATTCCTTAATTCATAAATATAATAAATCCCAACCTCAAACGCAACCCAACCCTGAAAGAAAAAGGCAAGGTTGGGCCACCCCACTACTTTATACTCCCCTTTAAATTTCGACAGCCAAGAGACCAGTATCGTTTCTAGTTAGCTCTAGTTGATAGGGTTTTGGGCATTTGAAATTGATAGCTCTCCACCGATAGGTTCACTAATTTGATAGGGACTGTTTTGGACTGCGTTCTTGTTCTATGTTAGCGCCCTGGTTGGACTTTATCTGCGCGGTTTTTGGTTGACTCTTTGTTCAACTCGGCGTTTGGTTTGGGTAGCAGACAGAATTCGTTACCCTTTCGAACCTTAGTGTGGTTATGTATTGTAAAAACCTTCCTGTTATATGTTACCTTGAATTGTTAAGTGGTACTTTGGAAGGTATGAACAGAGTAGTGTGTTCTTATTGTCTCACAACGTGTTTGTGTAAACATCGCTAGTTTGCGTAGTTTAGTGAAACTCCTATGTTTTCCTTTTCTCCAGGGGCACGTTGTAGTTAGTGGTTTAGTTTCCGCCAACTACCGCTGTCGTGCTTAGCCGCACCATTTGGTGTTTGCGAGGAGACCTTTTGGCGCGGTATTTTGCCACTTGTCTTGTCTATGGCTGTTGCTCATATGCGGGCGCAAATTATTTTGATGACCCCCATCCCTTGCCTTGTTTGTCGCCCTTGTTCTCGCGAATCCCTGTGTCCCTGTGTATAGGCTTTAGTGCTGCTCACGGGGATCGCCTGGAACAAGCTTGTACTGCGGCGTTTGGTCTCGCCCGAAGAAGCCCAAAAAAGGAAAGGTGAGATTTGGTAGAAAAGAATAAAGGTTAGAATGGTGGTCGTTAGCCTTGAGGCACTCTCTCGTGATCGATCGGTTCAAGGCCGTACTGATAATCCGGCTGTCGTCTCTCCTGGGTTACCAACGGAGACGGGACGAGTCGTGGTATCCGGGCGGTGGTGGGTGGGATATTAAGGTGTGCAGTATATTCATTCACGCTCCCCATCCGCTACCGGTCTTTACACCTGGGTGAGGGATTTGGGCATATGGGAGGCATTCACTCCTGCGCCGTCTTGCCAGGTCACCCCACTCTACAGGTGGGGGAGGCAAGGGTTATCCCCGGTCACGGCGGGGTGAAGTCCATATAGGTGGGTTATCATTCCTGCGGCGGCAGGGTCGAAAGTCCCACACGCTATGGGTAGTCTCCCCCGTTTCGGCGGTAGGGTCTGAAGATGACCTTGGGTTCGCGCATCCTCAGGGAGTGAGAGTGGTTCCCCGGCAGCGTCTTTCTTAGGTGATTTCGGCACAAGGTTGTAGTCTAATCTCTTGAGAAGCCCAAGGACACTACCTTGGTAATGTCCAAGTCTTCTCTCCTTTAGGGGGAAGCCGCGATCCCCGGGGCTCGACGCTTGATGTCTAAAGTCAAGTCCCCTTTTTTAGGATCAGCGACAGCCGTTGCTTCGATGACCTCGACGTCCTTGGCAACTGGCTTCGCTCAGTCTGTTGCGAGCACCCCTGGGGTGGTCAATACGACTGGGCTATCTGAATCGACTTCAATCACCCACGCAGGTGTTGTCTGGTCCTGCCACTCCAGGTGTGCTTAGAGACCAATTGAGTCGAGGTCAGACTTCAACATTAGGTCTCGGCCTATGTGCCGGCGCTAGTAATGCTTCAGCACAACAATGGCTGGGTGCACCTTGCGTCAATCGGCCTTTCCGAGTTGATTTTTTTCAATACATGTTTTGCTTAGGCAAACGACCTCAGTCGATTGCCCTCGGTATACACTCAGGCAGGTGGTAATTGTCACTGTCAGCCGAGTAGTATTTTACAAGGCCGCGATGAGCCTTTTGTTGAAGGGCAGCCGGTGCGGCATGGTTGTACCGTCTTCATAATCCCCAAGGCGATTTGGGTACGGTCAATCACCTGAGACAGGATTTGTGGTCACTCCCAAGCTGAGATTCCAGTACAAGGTCGGGCTGATGTTACTCGCAGGGGGAGGGGGTGTGGCACTTTGAATAGCCAATGGAGGGGGTTCGTCCATCATGCCATCGTCGATTACTTTGGACAGTTGGCCTCGGACCACGTATGCTCAGTATCCACCATGTTCTATGGAAGTGGGGTTGCCCTGGGCCTTGTCTACCTCAGGTATTACGTTATGCCGTGGGTTGGTGGCCCCCAGGGTTTACCCGCCTAAAGGGGCTATACTGGTGGGGACCTCCCCTCCTACCCCATTCTCAGGAGATTGGGGTTTGGAGAGGGAGGCCCGGCTTGAGGCGGAGTACCATCTTACGAAAGCCGCCATGGAGTGGTTATCGTAGTTGGACATCCTCTCGTGGCAGGGCCTGAAGAGGGACTCAGATTCTTCTCCCTCACGGGGTCGAGAAAGTTCTGAGGACTTCCCCTTCCTCGAGGGAGGAAGGAAGAAGTAGAAGAAGAAATTAGGACCTCCCCGGGTGCCTTTGGAGTCTGCTTCTGATAACAAGCAAAGCGAAATGAAACCATTCCTTTCCCGCATTCTCGAGATGAGCCTTACTTGAGAAATGCGGCGGTACGCTTGGGTCTCTCTGTGGAGGAGGACTCGAGGAGTCAGGAATCATGTTAACGCTGGGCGGGTTATGGCGGGACGCTCCTTACGGGGGCCGGCGTTTGCAGTACCCAATGATGTGCATTCAGTTTTGAGCATTTGATATCTTCCAGGTGGACTTTTCGACCTGGGGGTCATTTTCCACTCCCCTTTCGGGTCCTGAGGACGATTCTGAGACTCTCATCAAGGTTCCCTAATGGATGAGATATTAGTAAGCAACGTCGGTCGGTTCCTGTTAGTCGCTTACAGGTACTCCCCTTTCTGGGAGGAGGAACTTAGGAGGAATATTAGTCGCTTGATGCAAATTTTCCGGGTGCAACTTCGTCTGGGGTCATTCCAGGTGACCGTGCTCAACCACTTGTACATTGCCCCTAGGCAAGTACAAGTGGGAGGAGATTAGGTCTCTCCTGATTGAGCAGTGCCTGCTCAAACTGCTTTTGAGATGGGCCAAGTGCCAGGTTCATGAGTCGATTCGCTTGGCTCTTAGGTCAGTTTCTTTACGCCCGCGAGAATGCATGCGGCATTTAAGCAAGGCCTACTGGAGCGACTTGGCGGACAAAGTACGTGAGGTGCCCATGAATCAGTCTACACTATTCGGGGAGGGAGACCCTTTGTAAGACAGTTCGACGTCTGGCTCGCAAGGTCCGAAATGAATCGGAACTGCGCCAGTCTATGGCACCTCTGAAGGGTGATTCTGCTAGCAAACGCAGTAAGACCACTAATGTGGCAGCACCTGCGCAGCAGTCGTCAGCCAAGAAAAAGCTGCTCCTGCCCCTTACAATAAGGGAGGTGGCCCGTATTATTCTACTGCATCCAAGAACAAGAAGAGAAGGAGCAAGTGGAGGTCCAGAAACAAGGGAAGGACGTCTTCTGGACCGAAGGCGTTTTCACCCCTGCTGCTAAGTACCAAAAAGCCCAAGAGGGGCGGTGTGAATCAGCAGAGAGGTTTTGAGGGTATGGAGGTCGACGGTTGCAGCTTTCACCCGGCTGCTTCAGACCCACGGGACAGAGTCACTCCCGATGGCGGTCCGCCCAGAAAACATACTTAACGACAAATGGGTGGATTCCATCACGGACGGTGGGTATGCACGTAGTTCGCGTGGTTACCGCATAGGTTTTTGCCCCTCCTCCGGATCGTTCGGTACATCGTGTTACAGGTTGCCGGTGGATTAGCTAAGCGACGAGCTTTATGGGAAGGAGTAAGGGACACTCTACAGGTCCAAAGGGCGCCATCTATACCAATACAGTTGCAACACCACGAACGAGGTTTTGGTTGAGCTTCTTTCTTGCTCCCAAAAAGACAGGGATGGCGACCATCCTTGAATCTCAAGCCTCTTACAAGTTTATCAGGCCAACCAAAGAAATCAGGATGGAGACCGCCGACCGCAGTGCTCTCAAATCCCGATCAAGGACAGGGGCGACGTCATTGGATCTGAAAGACGCACACCTACAGTCCTATTCATCAGGATTTGAGCGGTTCTGCAGTTGCAAATTAGACGAGGCTCTTTAAGGTTCATGTTACCTCGTCGTTCGACAGCCACCACGCGTCTTCATGCGAGTGGTGAAGGCTGTGGGAGCGCTCCTCCGGAGACGGGGATACGTCTTTTTCATCTACCTGGACGATGGATTTGATAGTAGCGAGTAGTCGGATGAGGCGCTCCATCACCGGCCTGGTGCTCGGGACAGTTATGGAACTTGGATTTGTCATGTGAATGTGAAGAAACCATCTAGGTCAGTTACAGTGCCTATTACCTGGGGGATCGACGGATCTGGATCGAGGGTAGCGACTCGCGCCTGAGCGAATCAGCAAACTTGTCGCATGTGTGCGAATTCTTTTAGATTCGCAACAAGCCCCAGCCTTGGCTTGGCTGAAAGTATGGGGCTCATCGGGCCCATAGATCTGATTCCTTACTGTCGGATTGGTACAAAGGCGAGTGATTCAAATCCATCTCCGTCATTTTGGATCCGAGTGTGCAGGGGGTTGGAGGTAATTCCCGTCCGATTTGATTCGCCCAGAACTAGAGTGGTGGGCGGATCGTCGGAACGTGGCAGTAGGCTCTACGTTTTCCTCCCCCGTCTGTTCAGGTTACAGTAACTACGGACGCATCCGTGAACGGATGGGGAGGCAATTTAGCCGATTCAGAGCTACGGTTGTGGTTCCTCAGAAGAGCTTCAGAACCAGATCAATGTTCTGGAACTTATGGGCCGTTCCACCGTCTTCCATCAGTTCGAAATCTGGTTCGGGGGACAAGCACGTGTGTCAGTCGACAATTCGGACAGTAGGTGTCGGTATCGGAACGACAGGGGGACTCGCTCCCCCAGCTTTGTCTATACACAGCGACTACTATTCTGGTGCATAGAGCACCGGATCTCATTGGTAGCCGTCCAATTCCGGGGTGTGAACCAATGTTGGCAGACAACTTTCCAGACGCTACCTCTGACTCCGTCGGAAGTGGGCGCTGTTGTTCATCAGTGGCTAGACCAATCTTTGGTCGAATGGTAGCGACCCCAAGATCGATCTGTTTGCGTCGGCACAGAATCACCAATACTAGGGTGTTCTGTGTTCTGCTCCCGAGGGAGAGACCAGGGTCTCTCAACGTGGATGCGTGGTCGATGGATTGGAAGGGGATAATGGCGGAAGCCTTTCCCCCAATTCCCCTGATCCTCAAAGTGCCGGACAAAATATCGAGTCGGATGCACGGTCTGTTGATAGTCCGCATTAGGCCAGACAGTTCTGGTTCCCAAACCTTCTGGAGCTCTTGTCGGTCAACCTCGACTTCTACCGCAGGTCCGCTCTTCTCAGAATCCCAGGCACCGACGCCAGATTCCACAACGTAGGCCAGTTGCAATGACTGCAGGCCGTTATCGAAAATCAACTCCAAGAGGAGGGATTTTCTAAAGAATATGCAGCATTGGTCGCCAGGGGTCGACGACAATCGCACACTCCAAATTACTTCCACCTTCTCATACCGATTTCGAGTGGTGCAAAAACAGAGATTTGTCTCTCACTCGTTGCCCTGTAGATAAAGTTGCGGGAAGGTTTTTTCTTTGAAAAGTAGATCGACCTTAATTTGCAGGCGGATACGGTTTGTGGATATAAATCCGCGATAAGAGCTATTCACCGAGGTTTTTTCCGATGGGTCGTCTCTCAGTGATAGTGATAACCACCGAGGATTAATCTCCTATTAGACGGTTATGGTAATAATAGACTCATTCCAAGGCCTATGGGCGCTTCATTGGAGCTTGACCAGGTCTTGGCTACCGTAAAGGTGCTCCCTTTGAGCTGCTCTCGTCGGCGTTGCTCAGGGATCTTACCCATCATAGCCTTCTTCGTGGCCTTGGCTTCTGGGGGAGCAGATGCGAAATTGCTGTGCTTGTGATAGGCAAGTCACAAGGTTTTCTGCGGATTGGGTTTGAGTGGGTTTTCTGGCGAAAAATGAAGGGTTATTTTTCGCGGAGAGCCTTTGAGGTTTTAGACTATATACGAGATATTATCCTCGAAAGACGACAGGTATGGTGCAGACAGTTCGTGCCTTGGGATATTGAGCGTACAAGAAAACTGTTCGTGGTGACACGCAACAACTTTTTGTGACCACCTAAAAGCCTTTTAGGGCAGTGGCCAAAAGCTTGCGTGTGGGGTGGTTGGTAAGGTATTGAAAGGTCGGGAGGCCCTGTTACGTGGGTAATCATCGTCAGCCGGCCTTGCTACTAGGTCAATGTTGCCTCCTGGGGCCTTTTCATATGGGGTTCGTTTTGTTTAAAACGATGTTATCAGAGGGACGTCGTGGCGAACCCTATACACTTCATAAAGCGCTTACTGTAAAGACCTTGTCTCGGATGAACATTCTTTCTCATCGGCTGTTCCTACTTGGTGCTTATTTTCGATAGCCCATATGGTGATTGAGTGTTCTTTGTAGCAATTTAGCCTAGACCATTGAGGCCTAGGCGATATATGTTGCTTAGGGATGCTGTTGCTAGGCCTCCTTGGGTTATTGTCAGGCCTAGCTGAGACTGCCTTCAAAGTCTGTCTTCCCGTGTCCGGGAAATAACTCAAACCTTAGCACTATTTACGTCACGGACGAGATTTCTATCACCACCTCGCCTTTGTAGCGGTGATACTGGGGATTGCTTAGTCTGTAGGAGCGTAGATGATGCAAAGTATTTATCATCTCCGCTCAAGGGAAGCAGTAATCCGCGATAGATAGACAAAAAATATTTGTTTTATCTATGCTATAAGGTTAGCATGCTACTTGACGTAGGTGGCCCTCCACTGCCTCCGACCTGAGAGGAATCTCTTCGCTTGGGTTGGTGTGTGTGGTAATTTAAAGGGCGAGTATAGTGCTGGGGTGGCCCGAACCTGCCTTTCAGGGGTTGGGTGCCGGTGTGAGGGTGGGATTTATTTGTTTATAATGAGGAATTATATCGAGGAGGTGGCTTTTCCTTAGGAAAGATGCAAATGTAGTTCATTCTTTTTTTTTTTACGTCAAGGTCAGCATGCTCATCCTTATAGAAGATAAACAAATAGTTTTTGGATTTTACGCAGGGGTCAAATTTTTATATCAATCATGGGGAAATGTATGCCATGATGTCGTGTCTGTCGTTTGTACCATCTTGACATTGGTTTTAGCGTAGTTATGGGGGTAAAATTGGATAAAAGTGCAAAAAAGGTAAACTCAAATTGTACAGGGTCAACATTTTGGGCAGTGATTTGCTTTGCTGATTATTATGCATTTAGAGGGATCCGTGGATAGGCTAAAAACGCACTTACTGGATTAGAAAGAGTAGTTTGGTTTTACCAAAACCATTTAGGATAATCATGCAGGAATTAAAAATAATAAAATAGGTTTTAATGGTGGTATTATGTTCCTTAAGATGCAAAATGGTGTTGGCATCAGAGTCATATTTATTCACGTTGTACTGTATGGCCACAAGTTGTTAAGAATGGGGAGATGAGTGTACGATCTTGTTGTCATTAGCGGAGTGTCGCACAATTAGTTGGTACAAAAACAATCTAGCCTAAGACATTTCAAGGATACAAAATAAGTGATATGGATAGAGGTTTCAATTAAAAAATGAAATTATCTGTTGATGGAATTGTGTCAGACCTCTATGGTAGTTACGGATCTTCATTGCAATACATTATTATTTTTCCATAGTTCAATAATTGCTATGTGAAGAATGGTTTCTCCACTGATCCATGCTGATGAATGCGTACTTAAAGCCATGTTAATGGTTTCCGTCCAAAATTATAAAAAAATTGTGCTACTAATTTTGGTCACAGGTGATTTTAAAATATTTTTGTTTTGATTGGTTTAGTTATAGGGTTATAGAAACCGTACAGGAACCAAGAGAATCATACCCTTAACGCCTTCTCGTCTTAGCATTTCATGTGAGGAAGGGAGGGGGTGGTAAAGGAAAAGAAGGTAAATTAAGATATGATATTAGGCAGGGATCCATGCTGAGCGAATCAAAAAAATGTGGAAATGAAATGCATGTTTTAAACTTAAAAAATCGGGATTAGGTGTAAGTACAATGCCATAAACTGCCGTAATGTAAGAAAAAACCACCCAAAATAGGGAAAAAAGAAAGTAATTTGAGGAACAGTTGTCATACATAGCTGTAAATGGACATACGCAGGCATCTTCAAAATTGCCACTAAACAGCTGCTTGTGGTTTACCCAGTACAGAATAAACAAAGATCAATAATGTTTTGTGTGAGAGGTTACAAAGTATCGCTCATGGGCATCAGACAATGCTATTAAAATGTATGTGAATTCATTGGGTAAAAGCTTTATTGATCTCAAGACGGATTGGATATGAAAATTAAAAATTACGAATCAGATAAAAAGAGTAACGCGCATTTTCTTTAATACATGGATTTCAAGAAACCCATTGGCAGGTTGTTTGTATATCAATGACAGTAACATTAAATTTATACATATAATATGACTTTTGATGATTTTTTGTGATGTTTTACGATTAGAGACATCGCTGCTTATACTTGAATTTTGTCTAAATTTAGGGCCAGGTCAGTTGAAATCTGAAAAAAATCAGGACAATATTGCAAAAGTCCATTTCACAATGTTATTTAAAACTGACGGTGAAGGGGGAATTAACCCCTGGGTGGAAAAGCACTTTTATTGTTGGTGAATACCCAAAACACTTTAATGTAATTTGTACAAGAATTGGTTTGAAGAACGAAGAATTCATGGTGTTTGTAGGTAAGCA
This sequence comes from Ophioderma brevispina, assembly GCA_023653785.1. NCBI lineage: Eukaryota > Metazoa > Echinodermata > Ophiuroidea > Amphilepidida > Ophiodermatidae > Ophioderma > Ophioderma brevispina. The sequence continues at coordinate 15,986 of JAMKCH010087145.1, read as the reverse complement.
GTAATCCGCGATAGATCATCCAAAACTATTTGGTTTTATTCTCTATAAGGATTAGCAGGCTTACCTTGACGTAGATGCCCTCCCCCCCGTGCAGCCCTCTGAAAGGAATCTCTTCTCTTGGGTTGGTGTTGTAATTTAAAGGGGCGAGTATAGTGTGGGGTGGCCCAACATGCCTTTCAGGGGTTTGGGTTTGCCGGTTTTGAGGTTGGTGATTTATTGTTTATGAATTAGGACTTCATATCTGAGAGCTGGCTCTTTCAAAAAAAAAACATTACGAGATAAAGTATTTATCATCTACGTCAAGGTAAGCTGCTCATCCTATAATAATAAAACATAGTATTTTTGGATTTGACGCAGGGTCAAAAATTTTTATTACTCAATCAGTTAAATGTATGCATATTTGTCCGTCTAGTCGTGTTGTACCATCTATACCATTGGGTTTTTTAGGTTATTGGGTAAAAACTGGCTAAAAGTGCAAAAAAGGTAAAACTCAAATTGTACAGGGTCAACTTTTGGGCAGTGATTTGCTTTGCTGATTATTATGCATTTAGATGGTAATCTTGCTCGAGCTCAAAACTGACTACTGGATAGCAAAACTTATTTGGTTTCTACCACACCATTGAGTAGGAAGTATCCCTGTCAGGAAATTAGAACTAATAAAATATGTTTTTCATGTTGGTATTATGTTCCTTACAGATGCAAAATGGTGGTGCAATCATAGGCATTTTTTATTCACGTTGTACTGAGGCACCAGCTTGTTAAGAAATGGGGAGATGAGTGTTCTATTCTTGTTGTCATTAGCTGGTGATCACATTAGTTTTGGTACAAACCACCTCTAGCCGTAATAACTTTCAAGGATAACAAAATAAGTGATATGGATAGAGGGGTTTCAATTAAACATTGATAATTATCCTGTTGATGGTATTGTGTAGACTCTATGGTACTGTTACGGATCATTCATTGCACTACATTTCATTATTTTTTCATAGTTCAATAATTGCTAGGTGAAGCCAATGGTGTTCTCCACTGACCTGGCTGCATGCAGTACTAAAAGCCACTGTTAATGGTTTCCTTCAAAATATAAACAAAGTGTGCCTCCGAATTTGTAAGGTGATTTTTAAAATATTTTTTTGTTTTTTGAATTTGTTGTAGTAATATGGTTATAAGATAACCGTACCTGGAAAAGAGAATCATAACCTAACGTCCTTTCCCTCGTCTCAGCCATTTCCTGTGAGGAAGGGGAGGGGTAAAGGAATAGAAGCTTAAGAAGATATTGCAGGGATAATGCGAGCGAATCAAAAATGTGGAAATGCATTTTTTTAAACTTAAAATCAGGAATGTGGGTAAATTCATATAACTGCTTTAAGGTAGAAACAACCACAAAATAGTGAAAAAATGAAGTTTTGAGGAAATTTGTCATACCATCTCCAGTAATGGACATTCCAGCGATGGCATCTCACAATGTACACTAATCAGCTGATTCTGGTTTACACAGTACAGAATAAACAAGATCAATAATGTGTGTTGTGTGAGAGGTCAAATGTAATCGATCATCGTGCATAATACAATGCTTATTAAAATCTGTGATATTCATTGGGAAAAGCTTTATTGATCTCAAGACGGAATTTTGATATGCACATATAAAATTACAGAATCAGATAAATACTGCCTTTTCTGTTAATCATGGATTTTCAGCAAACACTTTGCAGGTTATGTTGTATCTCCATGCCAGTAACATAAATTTATACATAAATATGAATTTTGATGATTTTTGGTTGATGTTTCAGATTACGAATCGCTGCTTATCCCTTTAATTTAATTTTGTCTAAATTTTAAAAAACAAAAAAACCGAAAATTAAAAAAAAATCAGGACAATAATGCAGAAAATTCCATTTCACAATGTTATTTTCAACTGAGGGAAGGGGGAATCACCCCTGGGTTGGAACACCACTGTACTAACCAAAACCATTTAATGTATATCCTTTGTACCATGAATTTGGATTTGAAGATAGAATCACTGTTGTTTGTAGGAAAATCAGATGTTTCTTCAAAAAAAAATATCTTTTGTTGAAAGATTCTTTGATGTGAAATTTGCACAATATCTTGTTGTAATAAATGTGGATGTGGATGATTCATTGATCTGGCAGGAAACGGGTCCTAAATTCGAGATGTCCAGAAATTATGAGCCAGAGAAAACGGGTAATGAAATTCTAATATGTCCAAGAAATTATGAGCCTGATGAAACGGGTATAAATTCTAATATGTCCAAGAAATTATGAGCCAGAGTATAGTAGTAGTTAATGATTACATCAAGGTTTTGACGGCAATGTCAGCACTTTAAGCATGATAGCTACATGATCTGTATGGCAAGACAAAATGCTTGGTAAAATACCAATTACTTTCCTAATCGATATTATACAAATATACATTGTGTCACAGATGGATTGTAAATGTGAAGGGGCAAATCTGAAAGATTGACTCTGAGATAGGAGAAAGAGTTTTTTTTTGGACATTCAGAAAATGACAGTGTGCGGAACTACTGCTTTTAATTATCCTATACGCTAGAAGGAGTTGCAAATACATGTTATAAATAATAGATTTTGAGGAGCTTCATAAAAACAAGACGTTTCCATGGAAAGCTTTTGTATCCTGTTTCGGTTTTATTAAAAACAGTTGATTTACACAAAAAGGTGTTTTGTCATCGGGTTTGTCATTGATAAAATTTTATTAACACAATAATAAAAATACTATTTGGTGTGAAAAACAGTATAGTGGTCATCAGTGTGTTGTGATACGAGTAAACACTGTTCAAACTGTACAGGTGATGAACAAACAACATAATCACCTGCTTTATTTAGTTCATACCCAGAGGGTGTTTTGAACCAATCCCATAATGCATTGCAATGTGCCTATACTGTACTATAGTAGGATTTTTTATTCCTGTCAGTTCATTAAAAGTTTTTGGGGCGTGTTGACGATTCCATTCGTTCTGAGAGGTTGTATGCTTTACCCAACCAATACAATAGAAATCGTATGTGACGATAACAGATCAGATTAAGGCCATAATTAAAAAAATGCTCCTTTTTTAATTTTCAAAATAATGCAAGGCAAATGCACTGAATGATTTCCAAACACCAAACTTGACAAACTCGGAAGCATTCAACATAAGAAAAGAAAATGGTACGAATAAGTAATTATTATTCACCAAAGTTCTTTTACGTCACTAAGGAATATTAGACAAGGCTACAACTTATATATTTCGTTTTGTTCCAGAAGTGGTTTGGGATCTTATTCCAAAAAATTTTATCTTATTTAGTTACTCATATTTCAGAACGACCTACAAATTTACGTGGTTGCCTAATCCTCAATGTTAAGAGGATCACCTGGCCTCAGCCGTTAATACGGCTTTTTAGTTTTGATCTTAACTCATTCCCTTCAAATGAATTTGTACCATCGACAATATGCACTTACTGACAGGAATAAAAAAAAACATACTATAAACACATGTCAGTACTTGGGGATAAAAAGTTTGCCAAAAGATTGAGAACCACATGACATTTCATAATCATGCTAAACATTCCTATACTTTGTTTCATCATACAAAATTGGCAAGTCTCTTCACACCGTGAATTGATATAGAATAGCGCGGGCGCAACTTTAAGCAACACTACCTACCGCAGCGTGCCACAGTGCTTGATGTATGCACGGTTCATGCTTGTGGCTATAAGCGCACTTTTAAAATGGAATACTTTCATGCACACGCGGATAACAAAAGCCGAATAATTTTTGCCTATTAGGTGATGAACAAAGTATAGTACTAACGTTTGTGGGCTAAAATGAAGCGTCAGGGTGTTATGTGTTAAGAATAGGATATTTGGTGGGATCACAGACCCAAATTGAGTGAAATTTCCCAAAACTGTTGGCATTGTGGGATTGACTCAATCACCCTCTGGTTTATACCAACAATCTAAAGGTCCGACACTGTTAAGATGAACCTAGAGTATATGGGTACAATCTTATATAAACACCTTGTTTTCAAGGTAACTTTCATGCCTGCTTGAATTAAAAACACTTCCTCTATCGTAGTTAAGAGTGCATGGCAACCATCATCTTTGTAATGCACAGAGATGATTCCTTTAAAACCCTCATACCTTTCATATTACTGTCTAGCATTTCATAAATAAATGAAGAAAGGTAACAGTTTGAATCACAGCATGCATGTCAGATTACACTGGTAACCATGCTCGCTAGCGGATGCTGCATGATGGACTTAAAGTTACTGAGATCAAACAAACTTCACTAACTCCTCCATGGGTTACATTCCAAGTTGGTGGTATGAGGCACTCTGCTCATCATTCTACTTATACTTGACCGTCTTTTTTATGTAATAATTATAAAGACTCAACTGACTGGAATGCTTACTAAATTAAAGACAAAATTACATGGTCTGAACCTGTGTTGCTTCTCCCTACTGCCACTGCCAGAGGTTAGTCCACTTGACCACATGGATGTGTGTTGTGGATATCAGCAAAATAAGCACACAATATGTCGTGTAATGTGTTTGAGGCATTAATGGAGAAAATCTTTTTGAAAAATTTGTTCTTAAGCGGCACTGGCACAAATATAATTAAAAAAAATAGGAAATTTCTTCAATTTGCTCTCAATGATAGTCTAGGCATTGGAATAACAGAGATATATTTTACAAATAAAATCACATACCCCAAAAGCATATAGTGACATTGATATGCCAGGATAAAGACATCCAGTAATTGTAGGCCAACTTTTAAGTTTTCCATAACTTTAATCAACAAATTTTGTATATTACTGAATATTTTGACTCGTGCTCATTGATATTAACCACAAAGGTTATAGACCGATCAACCGTGTGCATATCGTGGGAAACTTGCATACTGGCGTCGCCGGCGACGTTTAAATTACAAAATCTTTCTGTTTAACTTACCCTAAGCAGCTGATTTGGTCCCTTAATCATTTCGGGTGAGGGCTTTTGTATATAAAAGCTTACAACCATGCAAATATCGATTTTGAAAATCTTGAGGGGGCACTATTTTTCAAATTGCCAGTGGTCTTTTTAAATTTTGGTTTGGGGGCAACCTACTGGAAACAAACTATTTCGCCACTGATATTAGCAACTCCACCAGATTGTTGAAGAAGTTTTAATAGTCATTATACTCTTTAAGGTACAGTGCTTCTATTTTCGTTTAAAATCCAAGTTTAAATATATCGGGTTATTAATAGTAAGTAAGAATTCACAGAAGCCAGGCTCACAATAACTAAAAACCAATATTAACATTTTTCATGGTTGTTATTCCAATGTCTGTATGTATGAATCATCAATGGTATCCACTTCCTTAAAACCCCACACCCCCATAGAACAATGGTCAAGTCCACATTAACACTTGCCTTGTCGGCAATTGCAGTAAGTGTTATTATGCGTCCAACATGCATTGACAGAACACAAAATAGTATATTGTCATATTGCCATAGTGCTCACTCATACGTGTCTTGGGTTTCTTTTCAACTCTCCTAGCAGAATCTCAAGTGGATGAATTTGTCAGTGGTAAATACCAGAGGAGGAAATAATATGAAAAAGTGGATGGGGCGTGGTTTGCTGCAGTGTGGTAGCTATTGAATTAGATTGAGTGCGTGTCTGGTCTTTCACCTCAAGTAACACCATCTATAAACCATACATGTCCAGAAAGAGTTTTGATGGATTTTGGCAATAGTCAAAGTACTTGTGATGTTCCCCACCCACCTACCCCATTCACTCGCCCACCAATTTGCCCACCATGCAGATATGGCTTACTGGATTCATACACACATCACTGTCATTAAGTTGAATGGTGTATTCCAGGAATCTACACTCTGTTCGCAGTCTAAGCTATAACGTCTTTTTGCACCAAAGTTTAATTCATTTGAAATGTCACTGGCTTCCACATTTTTAGCAATGAGGATTTGCTAAAGGGCTGTATGAATAACTTCAATGAGAGAGATGAGTCCGCGTGGAGACATTATCGGATATTACATACTGCTTTGAATGTCATTTTAGCTACAGGTGATCAATTCAAGAATATTTCCTATAGCAGATAACATGCTGGCATCGCGACTCCTGCTATTGTGAAACTCAACAAAGAACTGCAAGTTGCAGTTGATTTCTGTCTGTTATATTGCCCTTCGGCCATGACTGACCATGGCTTTAAGGGCACCAATGGATACCGCAAATATTGTCATCTGTGCATGTGTCTTCGATGAAGCCGATACATCAGACATGAGGGGTCTACAAGTTATCTGTACTTCCTGAGGAGCATGGGGCTAGGCAGAGAGATCAGGTGGCATGCTGTTTGTCTGATAGAGCACATGTATGTATTGAATGTTACAGAGTGAATGAGGTTGTAATTATCAGAATGTAGACCAAATGCTTTTCAAGATTTATTTTAGGTATTTACTTTATCTTTAAATATTTCATACATTGATGGAGGGTACTGGCAAATGGCAGACCCCTCTTTTTCACAGTAGGTCTCAGGTTTGTTGCCTATGCTCATGTATTGTGTACTTTTGTGAATATGGTTTTCTGTTCCACATTCACTCCTACATTATTTCTCCGGATATTCCGTTTCCTCCTAACATTTTGATGTTTCCCGATAATGCTCTCCCTGGTAATTACCTGTTATCTCTGATGTACTGAGTGCTTAAGCATTGCACATTGATCACTATTTTGATGGATATAGTTCTCAATTTATTCACATTTTAATATTTGCACTTATATTTCTAATCAGTCATGGATTTTTGGGTTGTCATTGAGGTATCCCTACTGGTATTGTATTGCTGTTACCAAGCAACTGCGATTCTTCATTACTTTATGAAGTACTGGAATGGACTACCAGGAATGGAAATCCCTATGAGTTTTTTATGGCACCTCAAATGCCTTCTTGAAACTTGCGTCATATCTTTGATAGGGGTATTAAAAAGACTTTTACCGTTGAGATGTGGTATTTGAAAACAATCCTACTAAGTTGTTTTGTTTGCTATACTCCTTGTAATCTATACTAAAAATATCAATTGCAAGATGAGGTGTTTGAAAATATGACATGAATGAGCTGATGTGTTAAATAGTCGTTTCCACACCAGGCCAACCATTTTAAGTTTTTGTCACAATTAGACACTAATTCACAGTGTGGGTTGACCACACCCAGAATAGCACACGCAAATTATCCTCACTGAAATCTAGTGTGCTGGCCAGTACTTTAAGTTCACCTTGAGTTTTTTTGCCAGTGGAGACATACTCACTGTGTTGGTCACTGTTCAGATCTGAAATTTATCAGTGGTGACATTCTTTCTTAATTTTGATATGCCTACTAGCTTGGTTCAAAGGGTATACTTGTTCTTCTTGTTTCTTAATTGAACCCACACCTATTTGCCATATAGGGGATCTTAGAAAGTCTTTTTTAAAACAATTTTTAAAACCCCATCGGCTTTCAGTCTAGAATTGACACCACTTGTTGTGAGTCGTCTGAATGGCTATAATAATACGCACGCTAAGATTGTGTTTTGAAAATCCATGGTGCAGCTCTCTGATACTGTAGTGTTTAGAAAATTATAGCCTCTGATGAGAGTTCAAAGGTACAATTAACTATGATTTATTAAAAATAATCAAATGTGTCCCTGAATTGTTGTGTTAATATGGCTTGGATTATCTCTAAAATTTCCGAGGCATAATTTACAATGTATTCTTCCAAACAATAAACTTTCTGACTCTATAGTGTGAATAATCTAATATCTTAAGATTGTGTCATTTAAATACACATCAACTGTTCCAGGTATGAGATATTAATAATTATATCTCTTAGATGAAGATGTTCTAGACATGTAGGAAGACTTACATTGACTCAGTAATTTTGTCCAAAATAAAGCAAAAATTTCCAAAATTCAATACATATAATTTTAATAAATCTGAAAATAAGACACTGTGTCAATACAAATAACGACAGAAATTGTCAAACTGTTGTCAAAACAGCGCAAAAATCATCAAAATGGGGTTTGCAATACAAATTGAAGGATCCCAGGTAACTGAAGGGGTTTACTTAAAGTAGATTTTGAAATTTGTGATTAGGTAAAATTCTCAGTTATTATTCTTCTCCAGAAAAATCATCTACATACTATACACTTACCAATTCTTTTAAATTTAATTCTTAAAAAATACACAGGTTAACCTTTCATTTCCGATGTTTCTCTTCTATTTTTTCCTTAAGTTTTGAGTAATACGTTTTAAATCAAATATTTAAATCCATTGAAAAATACATCCTGTAATCCCCACTTTTACACTCGACACAACATAAAGGGCACTGCAGAGTTTTCAGTGGCTTGCTCTGTTTTATTTATCATTTATTGCTTTGCCGGGAGGTGGCCAAGAATCCCAAGTTCAGATATTGCCATTGGTTTAACACTGTAAAGTAAATTTACGAAAAATTTTGAATTTTTGATATGTTGTCAAGGATATTTTCTTATCAAAACCGTTGGAGATGAAAGAATTAACTACTCCACTGGTAGGCTGGTTATTTCTGATTTTTTTTGTATTAACTAACGAACGCGGAATAGGTAGTATGTAAGTCATGGGAACACCATGACCGACCCCCATCATAGCCTCCCAAATTGGTTTGTGGTTTGTCCTCCGGAATTGTTTTGTATTTTCTTTTGACTGTTTGGTGAAGTTGCTATAATGAATGAGCTTGGCCGCCATTGTCTGTCTCTGCATGGTCACGTTTTACACTAAAATTATTAATTTACTTTGAACATTCATTCATTTCTTTGTCGGCATTTGAATAGTGATTGCATCTTATGAATTGTACTTAATTTGTGATGAAAATGGGCTACTACCTTTGCTTGACACAATAACTAACCTGGATAGACAACTTGATTCCTGGCTCAAAATGATGACTCGATATACAGGGCAGGACCGACCTGCCTTTTATGGTTATTTCCATGAGGTTTATTAGTAATTAAATTTTTAACAGAATATGTTCTTTTGGGGTATTTTTCTTGTTTTGGGTCCACTTTTGTTTGATTTTGAAACCTTTGAAAAATAAGCCGTTGTAGCATGATGCAGCTGTCAAGTTTTTATATGCGATTGACTTAACTGAGGCTTGAACCTGTGATCTTCAAGGACCAAAGGCAGCTACCAAGTCATCCTGCGTCACCGTGACACAATTGATAACCGTAGCAATTGTTGTACGAGGTCAGAAGGCATGGATTGCACAAACACAAAAAGACACGCTCGTCTTGCTCTTTGTTTGATTCCCCGCACACAGAAACGGTGCAAATCAGTGATGTTTTTTCGCTATGTTAAAGCATAGGGGAATTCATGTTCAAACTGGCAATCTTATGAACTAACCGTGGTCTTTTCGCTTTCTCACCAAACAGAAACAGCTCACGTTCACAGACTTTGGGCGAGGGTATCCTACGGGCTACCCGCTCCTATTCGCGTTGGGTTTTGACCTACTTTTCAAAATGCATTGTTGCAGAAAATATCGTGCCTTTTATATACTCTAAAATCTACATGTATGATAGGTTTATGGAAATGTTGTGCAATTTTTACGTCATATGGATTGTACCCAATAAGATAGGCCCAGCGACAAACATGAACGTACATTTTACAAAAAGATAGTATGGGTTCAAAAGAGTAGAATACAAAGCGACACACTTCCACACTGCTTACCGTCGTGAAGCGGTTTGACCTAAAAACACACATAACACGACGGGGTAACACTAAAATAAAAACATGACTATAGAGTGCGTACCGGGCAATAGGGAGTGCGGCCAAGAAACCCAAATTTAGACATTGCCCATTACTTAACACATAAAAATGAAATATTGACAGAAAAATTAGTAAATTAGTATATGGTTGTCAAGGAATATTTTTATTTTACTTTATTACAGTGATTTGCTGGTTAACAGCGTCTTTAAATCGTTATGAGTGCATTGAATTAACGAATGCTTAAGGGGATGGCCGAAATATAAGGATAGAGTTTTTCATCCATAGATCGGCCTTCCACCCCAAAACCCATCGTAAAGTTCGCACCATATTTCAATTCCATTTGGGCTTGAGAGCTAAAACTGATTTTGGTAAGCCCCAGGCAGTACTCTGTACAATTAATCTTGGTCGAGAAAGGCAAAATGGGGCACATTTTCGCTCAAACCAATATCCTTGTTGCCCTAATATTTCCCCGGGGTAAATGGAGAAAAATATAGGCTTCTTCTGAACCAAATGTGACTACTTTCCGTAAAATCTGAGGCGTCTGGAACGAGGCTATTACGTCGGGCCATAAGACTTTTTTAGCGTTTGGAAAGAGGAAATATCCATATAATTGGTATGTGAGATTAGTAATATGATTGCTTTATTTGTAATACTTGATCCAACGTTTCATATGATATAAAAAACTTTTAAAAATATTTTTTTTTAGTAATTCAAGGGTAATATGTGTGGATCACGAAATGCCATTAAAGTGACCGCAGGAGATTTTTTAGGATATGAATTTCTATCAAAGGTCACTGGATTCAGTTGGTAGACCAGTACCGAATAACATTTCGAAGGTGTATTGGTTTGGACAAAAGGTGCAAAAGAAAAACGCGAACCTTGTTTTAACTTGGCCTGCTTTCGTAATTGTTCCCTATAGAAAACCATTTTGACTTTCTGTCGTGCACGACAGAAACTACCATCATCATCTTATTCAATAAAGCGGGCGTATCGGCGTATTCACTTCACGCGCTATCTAATACATTGGTAAGCATTTTCAAATATGTGAAAAAGGGTCGAGAAAAATTGGGGCGCTTCTTTCTGGAATCTCTTCATGTCTCTTTAAGAATTGTTTTCATTTTGATGTTATGATAAAAACTTTCAAAATCTTTCATATTCAAACGGTTGGGACTGATTTAAGTTGCTTTTATGTAAGGGAGGCTTAGAGTAACCATAATTGTCGGATTTTGATTGATCAGCCACCTTTCATGAGGTTTCTTAAATTTTTTTGCTGCATGCGTAGTACTGTTGTTGATCATTTACTGAAATTAAAATAACGAACTCATCTATTATATTAGACATGGTTGAAAATGCATTATTACTATTACAATTATTTACAGTGAGACAGTAGTTTTATGGTTGCAAAACTGATCTGCAGTCAAGTATAATGTAACGATGTGGTCAACCCAGCTTTCTTGTTTACTAGGGTTTCTTGCCAAATGTAAAAGCAACCTTTTTCCTGTTTGTGTTGTGTGACCTTTGACCTCAGACTTGTTCTTTGCTCAGGTTAGCGGTCCTTTTGGCATTTATAACGACATTTTTATGCAAATTGACCTCCTGCATATGACTTTTGATTTTTTGGGGTCACCCGAATTAAACCCTGATAATAAACTCAGGGCGTTGTTTTCTACCTGTATGACAAACACAGTTCCATAGGTCAAATTGCGTCAAAACGCATAGTGGGACAGACAGATCTCATTTTTAGTAGTAACTAGTGCATTTTTCCCCCCGTGTGTGACTTTACCAGATGCGTGTGACCTTTGATCTTATTTTTTAGTAGTATAATAACTTCTTATAAAATGTGATTTTTTACGATTCAATACGGTGGAAGATGACAGGTTATATGTCATGAAGTAACAATGTTTCTAAGTTTGTATATGAATTGAAATAGTGCATGGCGTGGAGGAACATTTTTGAAACCTTTTGAAAAATTTAAAAGTCTTTGGGTGACAGAAGTAAATTTAAGAAACAAAATAAGTCTTGGGTAACAATGTTCGAACGTTGGGAGCTTTACATTTTGGGAATGCTTTATAATATTTAAAACAAAATTTTATTGATCACGTTGGTAAGTGTGCCGCCCTGTAAAATACTTTACGTCCGTCGGCAATGCCATATCACGAATTAACTCTTCAATTTCGCTGGTAAAATGGTGAGTCTGCTCTCTACGTCAATCTTGTGGTGGGTAAGTACTGCGTTGATTGTTTTCCCGGTCCCGAATAAGGTGTAGTATTTTCATAGTATTTTGATTTGGTCACATTTTTCGCCTTTAAAAAAAAAAATCGTAAATGTAAGAAGGATATGAGCCCCCTATTCACTCTGAGTTAAATATTTACGTTTATGTATGCCTCAGCTAAGTATGTGCAAAAGTCACATAATCACCTGTAAAATTCCCACAACATGTCCCTCTTTATCCCTCCCATACCTTTTACATGGGATATTTCCCATTGACTCGCCCGTGTCCTTTTTTTAAAGGCAATTTATTTACAGATAGATTTCCCTTTAAGGATTTGGTGGTCAACTTTAAAATGATGTGGGGCCCCTGAATTTGTCAAGACCACGCATTATTTAAACCGATTTTTTTTTCACTTTTCCTCCTTGTTTTTCACCCAAAACTCATCATTATAATTATACTTAATACCATCTGAGGTATGTAGACTTTTTAGAAACATTTCTGCAATATTTGAAAATGAACAACGTATTTACGAGCCCCAAAACGAAGTGTTTTCAACAACGTTTTCACCACTGGAGAGGTCAGCGCTGCATACATTTTTTTCATGCTAAAAGAAATAAATCATGCAGGTATCCTGGCTTTCCTCACTGCCAAGTGTTAAGTAGAGTATAGGTGTGGCAAGTTCAAAACATTTTCAAAGTTAAAAGGTAAGAAAAATTAATTAAAATAGAAATGTTGAAATTGTTACACAATGACACAAAACACCCTAACCTGAGCTACCATACTCCCAGTATCACACAGAGGATAGCATGTGAAAACTTCTAGTTCAGGTGCAGATGACTAATAGATAAGCATGTATGTTGTATATAAACAAACAAAACAAACACCTAGTCTGTAAATGAAATCAATGGTAATAGATTGATGTGAGGAAACAGCACAGACAGCAGGAAACATTTCTAAATCATTACTCCTGTAATGTAAGTTGAACATTCAAGGCATGACACAACTCATCCATAACAGACGTGGAATACTACGAAAGCATGAGCCTGCAAATTGAAAGTCAATAAAAACATGGGGGTGTTTTTCCTTGGTTTACCATTAAATCCTTTAGTTGCAAATAACATTGTACACTGCTTTTAGGTAGAGCCCATGATAAGAGTAAGGTAAAAGATTTAATGAAAATGTGTCAGTCCAACACATTTCTTGTTATATATTCCAAAATTGGTAAATTTATGTAAAATAACCTTTATATTTTTAGCCAAAGAATTGGTGCTGAATTTAAGAGTTCAATGAACAATTTCCTGGCAGTTTTATTTTTTGCTTTGTGTAAAGGACAAGTCACTTCATGTTATTGTTATTGAACGGCATGGATTTGTGTGGCATTGGAATCCTTTTACAGCAAGATGTGCAACATGAATTGTCGTGATTCAATTATGATGAAACTAATCCTTAATTTGCGGGATTCATTATTGGCATTGGTGTTTCAATACCACTTGGTTAAAATTGATTTCACATTGCTTTGTTTGGAGGAACAGAGTGGGGGATCTCCACTCCCTAATATGTGTGTGGGCATTTCTTCCAATTTGTCTATTGTGTGCAAAGAGATAGCTGCCATTCCCCGTGTGTGCAATTAGGCCACAGAAATGTTATTAAATTGGCTTTAAAGAAAATGTTTTTTTTTCTCTCTCTGACACCAGTTACTTGCATCCATTCTTCAAGTATTGCACCTTAACCACAAACATCCAGGAAATTGCATCTTGTAGGAAACACAATAAATTAAAACATCTCACCCATGTGAGTATCAATCTTTATAAAGGTGCAACAGAGATTTCACACAGCACGGGTACCTAAACTAAAAAAAATCCAAAAGTATGATTTTGCCCTTATGTAAAGCTTCCATCAAAAATTACCCAATCTGAAAGGTTAAGCTTGGAAATGTTTCTTTGGTACAAAAAATGTAAATTTCAAAATTGAGCAAATACAAGATTCAGCCTATGTTGTACATTGAAATATAAGCAAATCAAAATCACCTTTTTTCTCTCTTGTAAGACATTTCGGTAACCAAATTCAAAGAATAAGAAATCTTATTGAGTGTCTAATCATATGGAAATATTATTATGACCCAATATTTTTGTGCCTTAAAATCTCTATTGACATTTAATTATACCACAAAATATGTGCCATTTGTGCCAAAGAAATTGCAACGTTGCGATGATTGAACTAAATTTGCAAATATTTATTTCTTATTGAAAAATCTTTTATGGCAGGAATTTGGAACAGCAAAACGTTACCCCCAAAAACAAATCAAAATAAAAAGCTTGTATGTCAGTAATGCCATATTAAAATAATAAGACTAAGTAGCCACCTAGTTGACATGGAAATTATGAAAAATAATTGTCTGTGGAAAGCACTTGAATTCTCCATGGTGAAGGGCTACTATTTTGCTTAGTCGCTAATATTTGCAAATAGAATTTCTAGTGTCTAAATAGGCATTCTAACATTAATAAACTAACTTTACAAACTTGAGACTATGAAAAAGAAGTATCGTCATGGTTGATTTGGCTGTAATTGCTTGTCAGGACACCATGTGTAATCCTACATTTGTACTTTCTGCATATTTAATCATATACAGCACAGCCAGCATGTTAGTGAAGGATGTTAACAAAATACGGAATGTAGTGCGAGGTTGATTGAAAATGTCCCATAAAATAGAGGATAAGACCACAAAAGGTAAAAAAGGCCAAAAAATAATGGATAAATACTGTTCATTTGCCACAGCCCCCCCCCTCCCCAACAAAAAGCGTCCACATTTTGGGACTTGTGAAAGAGGAGGGGAGAGAGATAGAAAGCAGGAGAGAACGAATAGAAGGAGAGAATAGATAGCAATAGCCAACTGATTTCCAGTGGTTAGTATTCTCAACTTTCGTGCATTAACTAATTTAAAGAAAACTTACTAATTGCGTAACCAGATGGTTTTCATGGTTATTGGAGTATCCTTATGAAAAAAATACAAATTTCGGACAAAATGTCATGACCTAACAGCAATCATGGAAGCTTTCATCTTTATTCCTGTGCTGTATTACATGCCACACACAAACTGAAACAGGACACCAGCAAAAACTATATCATGGACTTCAGACAGTCTGCCACAAGTCTCATTCTTGTGAACTACGGTGTGAGGATGCAAAAGGGATACCACAAAGTTCACGGATTTTGGCAGACGTTAGCGTAAACTATGTGAACATGGTTTGGCCTTCTTAAATGATACAAAATTAAGCATGAAAAGGTGTTATCTTGCAAAAAATACTCCAATGATTTTGGTATATTTACACATAGCCAATAAAATCATTTCATAAGGTTAGAAGTTGAATTGATCACAAAAGCATAGTGAGGGGTATGTGGTACCTTTTGAAATACAAAGGCAACTGATTTCAACTTTACTGTCTAATTAATCAATTTCATGGTTTCACATTACATGTCCTCATCAGAATCATTCCTGATGCAAAGCCTTGCCAAATCCTCCGTTGGTAGGTTATTCTTTATTTTAATGGAAACTTGAGTACAAAAAATTATGTTTAACCGATTCGTTTGTGAAGGCCACTAGCAGTCATTGCAACACCGTGGTGTATAAAGATGTCATCAATCAATGTCATGATTTGCAATAAAAGTGAAAAAAGGCTAAAACTGCGTCTTTTAATGTGCATTTTTTTTATTTCGTTGTAACATTCTAATACTAGTATCTGTTACACCATCCACATGACCATGAGCATTTGAAGTTTGAAGTAACCAAAGGAATTATTCCTAGACTTTTCTCAAGGTTTTCTTTTAATAAGCAGTGGTTCACAGATGATTTTATGTCCAGGTATATGCGGGCACTTGACAGTAGGGTCTTCATTCACACACATGGCAGGTATGATTACAAGAAACATTTCCATTACGGCAGGCCCGTAGGCCAGTGTTTACATTATATTATTGGAGAAGAAGTGGGCGGGTATTCTATGGTTGTTC
>JAMKCH010087142.1:0-10609 GCA_023653785.1 Ophioderma brevispina | reverse complement strand
CTCACTTTGAATGCCAAGAAAACCAAGTTTATGGTATTTGGTACATGTCATGTTCTCAATAATTTTCAAAATGTTTCTCTGCACTGTAATAATGATACTAGGGTTGACCAGTTTAAATATCTTGGTGTAATTTTTGATCCTCTGATGTCCTGGTGTGATCATATCAATCAAATGTCTGCATGTATTTCTAAACGTTGTGGTGTTATAAGAAGACTTAAATATTATATTCCAAAAGATACTCTTGTTATGCTTGCAAATTCAATTGTCATGCCACATTTTGACTATTGCAGCCCTGTCTGGTCTAACTGTACTAACTATCTAATGAATACACTTCAAGTTCTTCAAAATAGATTAGCTCGCATAATTTTATCAGCTGACATTAGAACTCCTGTTAAAGACTTGATGTGTACACTGCAGTGGAAGAAACTTAATGATCGGTTGTATAACCATTGCTAATGCTTATTTTTAAATGCTTCAAAGGTCTTGCCCCAGGTTACCTTTCCTCTCAGTTCACTTTTATGCACTCAGTTCATTTTAAGGGTACCAGAAGTCAAACCACAAACTGTTTGTATGAACCACCTTGGAACCTAAATGCAGGGAAACATACGTTCCATATGAGAGCAACCAAAATATGGAACAGTCTTCCTTCTGATATCCGCTGTAACTATAATACAATGAGTCTATCTCAGCTTAAAGCATCTACATTTGTGAATCCCACATAAGCATATTTTGTACTACTGTAGATGTCTATAGTTTCATTTGTACTCATTGCTTATTTTATTTTGTTCTGTGTTTAGTATTTTTTATCTTATGTTAATGTCTGTATAAGTTCATTTTGTACAATGTGTATATATGCAGGGCCTCCTTGGAAATCAGTGCTCTTGTCACTGAAGGGGCTACCCTGCCTAAAGAAAGTTTAAATAAATAGTTTAAAAACTCATTAAAAAAGTAATTTAGCTGATTATAAATGTCCATTTAAACTTAACATCTGAGATCTAGAAAAATCAACACCCTGGCCCTAACAACTATTTTAAATATTCAATAGAAATCTATATAAATTCACAGGGTAATGATTAAAAATATGGACAAAGTCACACGTTTTATCAATGGTTTCCCATTTTAGTTGATTTTGATAAATTTTGGGGAAATTTAAAATTTCTTGTCCCATTTGGACTCCAAAATCTATGACTGGCTAGCAGTTTATATACCATGTTTACTTACTTATATCCCGTGGGATGTAAACGCATATATTCTTTTGACCTACTGTGCAAAAAGAAGAGTAAGAGTAAGACAAAGTGATACGTTTCGTTATCTCACCCATTTTAATTGATTCTGATCAGTTTTTGGATGAATTTTGTCCCATTTATTCCATTTTGACTCAGAAATCTATAAAGTTAAATAGCTAGCATTCTTTTTCATCTGATGAAAAGGCAAAAAACTTATATGACCTACTTTAAAAAGAGGGCATTATAATGGATTTGGCCATTTCAACCCAAAATCTGCCAATGCGCCAACTAGCTTTCGATTCACTTATTATGACACCTGTAAGTGATTTGGCCATTTTGGAACAATGTTGGCCTTATTTTGGTCATTTTGATCTAAAAATATGAAAGCTAGAATGACAAGCACTAAAGCTACTTATTGACGTTTCCTTGAGATATAACGGCAAATGTTTCCTGGAAAATGTTTGAGAAACGAAGGTATTGGGACTGAGGTATCAATTTTTGGCCAATTTTACCCCAAAATCTATAAATCGGAATGGCTTCCATTTTATCCACTTAAATATGAGTCCTTTGAAGGTGAATGGACATGTTCTAATCAATTATTTTAAGAAATGAATGTATTTCGACTGATTTACCTATTTTTGGACAATTTTGACCCTTTTTGGCCATTTTGACCCCAAAAATTATAAATTGGAATGGCTTCCATTATATTCACTTAAATAGGAATTCTTTGAATGTAAATGGACATGTTCTGATCGATTATTTCAAGAAAGGAATGCATTTTGACTGATTTATCTATTTTTGGACAATTTTGACCTTTTTTGGCCATTTTGACCCCAAAATTTATAAATTGGAATGACTTCCATTATATTCACTTAAATATGACTCCTTTGAAGGTAAATGGACATGTTCCGATAGATTATTTGAAAGAAATGCATTTCGACTGATTTACCTATTTTTGGACAATTTTGACCTTTTTTGGCCATTTTTTACCCTAAAATAAAAAATGTAGAAAGGCCAACACCCCATACGTTGATGTACATCCCATGGTGGTATGAATCCACTAGGTTGGACCTTTGTAACAAACAACGCCGTCAAAAGTCATATTTTGGTCCTTTGGCCGGCCGTCTAATATGTTTCCGCGAAGCCAAATCCTCTTGCAAACATGTCCTCCTCTTATCAATTGGGAAACCGTTCACAAAGACTTGAAACGGGGGTAGGGGGTGATATGGCACATAAAACGCCGAGTTTGTAAAAACCACGGCGAATGTGTAAAACCACGGCGAGATTAAAAAAAGACGGCGAGATTAAAAAAGACGGCGTGATTAAAAAAAAAAAAGACGGCGTGATTAAAAAGACGGCGAGATTAAAAAAAGACGGCGAGATTGAAAAAAAAAACGGCGATATTAAAAAAAGACGGCGAGCTAAAAAAAAAAGGCGGCGAGATTGAAAAAAAAGACGGCGAAATTAAAAAAGACGGCGAGATTGAAAAAAAGACGGCGAGATTAACAAGACGGCGAGATAGAAAAAAAAAAAGACGGCGAGTTATTTATTTTTATTTATTTAGTTATCTTTTATTTATTCATCCATTTATTTTGAATGATTCCTTTATTTTTCATTTATTTTTATTGTGTTATTTTATTTATTTTTATTTAGTTATATTTACTTATATTTATGTTTATATTATTATGCCCTGTTTATTCTAACACGTATTTAAAAATACTTAGTCGGTTTTTTTGTGGCAAAATTATTCTTTTAACCTTTTGGTCAAGCAGGGTTTTCCCATGTAATTTCTTGATATATAGTCAATGTAAAATATAATAAATATAAATAAATAAATAAGGAATATAAGTAAATATTTTTATACGTTGTTTTTACAAACTCGCCGTTGTTTTTACAAACTCTCCGTGGTTTTTACAAACTCGACGTTTTATGTCCACTTTAGCGTGCCATGGGGAGGGGTGGGTGCAAAAAGGGGCCCTGAAAACTTTGAAAAAAATGACCCTTATTTTGCTCGTAAAAATGGGGTCTATATCGATGGAAATCAGGCCCATGTTATGGCATATGAGAATTCAATTCCGTGATGCCAGTAAATGCAATGTTATACATTTTCCGAGGGCTTCGCTTTCTTATAATAGAGTAATACGTACACAGACTATTTTATAGCACACATTTCAATTGGGATGCTTTAAAATTTGTTGGGATTTCTATAACTTCAGAGACCACGCTTTTTCAAAACTTAAAATTCATCACTTTTAATTCGTTGTTTTTAACCCCCAAACACCCTTTCACGTCAAATTAGGCCAACTTAGATATGCAGTTGACATTCCGCAACAATAATGAATTCAGGTATTATAGACCTCAAATCAGGGCATTTTCCGGAGTGTTTTTCCACCAGCTATTGAGGTCATGTGCATTTGGCGTGACCTCCTGATTGACTGGATACTTTGATTATCATCGAATGCATGTGGTGGAAAAACTTTGGACTTTTGAAGAAAACTTGGAACTTATCGATCGATATTCGATTGAAAAACTTGAAAGATTGAATATCAGTCGGTCATTCATTTTTTTTCAAGGAATTAAAATAATAAACTTGGAATCACTATCGGGGAAAACTTTGAAAAAATTAAAGATTTTCATAAAACATCAAAAAGTAGATAAAAGATAAATATTTGCAATAGTATTTAATTTAGTTTAGGGTCAGGTATTTCTGTCCGGTGGAGCCTTTTTGTTTTTCCAAGTAGAGGCTATACGTAAAAGATGCAATGCCATCAGCACTATACAGTCAATATGGATCGATCAGTGAGTACTAGGTTAAGCACGCATAACTAGGTGGAGGGTGAATCATGGGGAGGATGAATATTGGGGAATGGGGATTATGCTCGGATGGTTATTTATTTGGCATTTCAACAAGGAAACAGAAGCGTTTTGAGGCACACAATTTGCTATAGGCAGATATTTGTTATGGATATTTTTGTCACAACATTTGTGAAGAATTCCCCGACAGATAATTCGTGCACAATCCCTTAGTGTGATACCGTTAACGGGTCTAAAAGAAGATGGCGTGCCACGTAATATGAGAAGCTTATGATTCACAGCCCTGGCCAAAGATATCCATCAAGTCTCAATTGCATAAAGCCAATGTCCCTCCAGGCCAGGCCTCGAGCCTTCTCCACTTTTCTAGCAATCTCCGCTAACATTTATTGCATGGAATACGATTAAGTACATGTAGGCCTACACATAGTTAACACATCCGCACTACTGTACAATAGTGTGTTAACCAAAAGCGCTCGTTTCTTCCTTAATACGCCTTACCTTGTCTTCGCATCGACTGTGTATATTCACTTAGGTCCAACAAGATTATTATGATAACATTGATATTCTTCTTTGCTTCATAAGAGCACAGATCAAATTGGTCATTTCATACATGATTTTTCTTACTGTTGAACGATGTTTTAACATAAGCTTGCTCTTAGTGGCGCTTCAATAGTGCGAGGAGCGACGACACACAGTTATGGCAAGCTCAATGTGCAATAATTCGAAAAACATTGTTTTCCGCCGATAAACTGTGTTTATCGACCGAGAGACAATGTTCTTCGAGATAAATTATGATTTCCCTCGAAAAACATTTTTTAATAAACTAAGTTCATCGATAAACAGTGTGTTTCGATTTGATAAACTATACTTTTCGATCGAAAAACACTATTTATCGATAAAACAGATTATAGAAAAACAGTGTTTTTCGTTTGAAAAACAGTAAACATTGTTTATCGGCGAAAAACAATGTTTTTCGAATTATTGCACACAGTTTATGTTTGATTTAAAATCTATTTCAAACACAACACATACAGCGTGAGGTTACCACTAAGTCGCTATAAAGACCATTCTTCGGTCACGTTTTTGACCGAAAAATGGGAAATTTTGATTTTCAACCCAATGCTGTTTTGCCAATATAATTAATCTGTTATTACTTTATGTATAATGAATAACCTTTAGACCAATCCTGACCAAAAATAACGTTTCCACTTTCGCCAGATTGATTTATTTTGTCATGAGGGGCAAATAAAGCTCGGTCACGTTTGTGACCTCAGACAAAAAGAGGTTTTTAGAATTCCAACTTCAACAGCAAAATTCTGTGATTATTTAAGTACTCACATTCTTATATTTATTTCAGAAAGGCATTGGTACTTTGTCATTACAACAATGTTGGTAATTAAAAGTAACAAGCAAACTTTACTTGGTAACACACAAAATTGGTGACCATTGTTAATGTGCACCAAAAATGAAGTTGTAATAAAATCTTGTGTATTTCCATATTCTCAACTATTTCAAGCACTTTCAGTCCAATGTCATTAGTAATAATTTGCAAAGAGCAATGCTACTCCTAGTATGCAGATTTCCTGTGCTGAAGTAGTGCAAGTCTGCTAAATTTGGCAACTACACCCCAAACTCTCAAAAGACACATGGAAATCAAGTTTAAACAAGTCTTTATTAAAATTAATTGCTGTGTTCTTGTTTAAACTGATCATATTCATATTTTAACTGATAATAAAAGATAATACTGCTACCTTCTTCAATATGACCAGAAATTTATGTCCTTCAAATACTAAAATGGTGAGTGCCGGTCACGTGTGTGACAGTAATTAGCACATCAATAACTTTAGAAAGGAGAAAGATCTAAACCATTTATTTTGTATAACAGAAGGTACATATAAACTAGCTTTTGGCATGAAATATGAACATTACTGAGACAGTGGGTTTCTA
The DNA here is from genome assembly GCA_023653785.1 of Ophioderma brevispina. Classification (NCBI taxonomy): domain Eukaryota; kingdom Metazoa; phylum Echinodermata; class Ophiuroidea; order Amphilepidida; family Ophiodermatidae; genus Ophioderma; species Ophioderma brevispina. The sequence continues at coordinate 4,622 of JAMKCH010087142.1, read as the reverse complement.
GTAATAAAAACTTCTTTGTCTTTTTGGTCACGTGTGTGACATGCCAAAGGCAATTAACATTCTTTGTTAATTACTTGTCTATTTCCTATAAAGTTGTAGTTTTTCAACATAATTTTGAAAATTGAAGTCCACGTAATACTTTAGGCAGTATTTCAAACAGAAATGAATAGCTATTCATTATAAAACTAAAGAAGCAAAATGGTGTAATAATCTCACTTTTTTATCCCAAAATATTAAACACATTCATTTATGCAAATGAGAGTGTTTGAGTTGAACATATTGTTTAAAAAATCATGCAGGACACTTGGAAGGATGGTTAACATGATAATGTAAAGAAATTTGCAATACCATTAACTTCATTTTTTATCAAAAAGGTTTACTTTTTTGAAGAATGGCCCATAAACAAACGTCTTTAAGCTCTAAGATTTCACAGGGTAAATGAGAGAAAAAATAGCAGCTTTCTTCTTCAGACACCATTATCGGGACCACTATTATAGTATCCTCAAATCATACTTTGTGATTAAAATATTATTTTATTTCTGTATGTAATTTTTGAGAAGATTTCTAATAAGGAAAGTACCTGGCAAAACTTGTTCACAACATGATAAAGAAAAAAGAATTTCCCAAATGCTAAATTAAGAAGGTGGTAATCTGTTACATAGTACATACATACATACATACATACATACATACATACATACATACATACATAAACAGCATTTATAAGGCGCCATTCCAAAAATGATCGAAGCGCCAACAAAAATCACAAAGCAAACAACAGAGTCAATATGATGGATACAAATGGAACTTCAAGCCCTTTTTGAAGCTAGATATTGTACAAGCCTCCCGGATGTTTTTGGGAGGCTGTTCCATAGTAAGGGTGCAGACACATAAAATGATTTGTCCCCAATACGATTTTTGCCAACATGAACGGTAAGAAGTGTTTTATCCATAGATGATCGTGTGACTTGACCAGTGGTGATATTTGCTTAAATCTGCAAGGTATTTCGGAGCGCTTCCCTGTAGGCATTTGAAAACATACAGACAGATCTTATATTATACGCTCACGTATAGGTAACCAGTGAAGATTATTTAGGAGAGGGGATGGACTATCACGCCTTCCTGCATTAAAAATGAGTTTCACAGCTTTGTTTTGGAGTGATTGTAGACGGTCGAGATCCTTGGATTTGGAACCATAAAGGAGGGTATTACCATAGTCTAAGCGAGAAAGAATGAGACTGCGAACGACATGATGCTTTGTGTCCTGGTCAAGATATTTGGCAATACGACGGATGTTTCTTGAATGAAAGTTAACAGAAGAAATAAGAGAGTTGAAATGTTGAGTCATGGACATGTGATCATCAAAAATTATCCCTAAGTTGCGCACAGAAGTACTTGGTTTAATAATGTCATTACCAACTTTGAGTTCCACAGGTGGGAGTTTATTGAGTCCTTGAGATGTTCCAGCTATGAAAAATTCAGTCTTGCTGTGATTGAGCTTTAATTTATTCTCGGTCATCCAGTGGCTGAGTTCGGTGATACATGATTCAAGTTTATGGAGTGCCATTTGACATGCATTTGGTATTTTGGGGTTAAAAGAAATGTATATTTGTGCATCGTCGGCATAAATATGGAAATTTAGTCCATGTCTACGTATAATTTTGCCCACAGGCGATGTATATAAAATAAACCCAAGCGGGCCCCATACAGACCCTTGAGGAACGCCATATACCAATTTATGCATATCAGAAAAAACATCGTCAATTTGAACTTGATACACACGACTTTCTAAATAAGATTTTACCCATTGAAGAGCCATACCAGTTAGGCCAAAGTTACATTCAAGACGTTTTAACAGCAAAGCATAATCAATTGTATCAAATGCTGCAGACAGGTCAAGCGTTACAAGAAAGGTAACCTCTTGCCTGTCTACAGCATTCAAGATATCGCTTTGCACTTTAAGAAGAGCAGTTTCAGTACTTCTGCTGGAAACATAGGCAGATTGATACATTTCTATGAGATTATTCCGATACAAGTATTTTTAAGCTGATTACTGGCGGCTTTTCAATTATCTTGGAGATGATACTAATGTTAGAAACTGGCCGATAATTGGAAAATTCATTGCAGTCCAGAGATAGTATAGGAGTTATCAGAGCACAACCCATAGACTTTGGGAAAATACCAGATGAAAGTGAACTGTTAATGACATGAGTGAGAATTGGAAGGAAAACATTCAGGTGTTCTTTCAATAACCAAGATGGAATAAAATCAAGTTTACAGGTTTTTGATGGAGAATTTGTGATTAATTTATGCACCTCCTCTTCAGAGACTTGAGTGAATTTGTCAAATCTACTCGTACACCTGTTAAGAATATGTTCATCGTTTATGACATTACCAGTTACATTACAATCTTCATCCAAACTTTCACGGATTTTGATTACTTTGTCACTGAAAAAAGTGACAAACTTATTGCAAAGCATTTTTGTTGAAAAGCCAGTTGGCAAGCATTTGATGTTTTTGTTTAACAGAGTATTTACCGTCTGGAAAACACTCTTCATATTCTTAAAAGCATATAGCTTGGCTTTATAATATTCTGTTTTAGCTCTGTCAATGAGGCGGTTTACATGATTTTTCTGATCAACAAACATCCTTTTGTCTTCAGGACAACCCCTTTGCCTCTCATACCTTCTCATTCTGCGCAACCGTCTTTGATCATTGATTAAGTGATCAAACCAAGGATATCTTGGCCTTATGGAAAGAGATTTACTCTCTTCGGGTGCATGCTTATTCAAAACAGAAACCATTTTACTATTGAATTGATCAATGAGAATATCAGGTGTGTTGTCAAGATCCATATTATCAAGTTCACTAATAACATTAGCTTTGTACAAAGCATGATTGATTGCCTTAAAATTACGAAGAGTAACAGTTTTCTTTGTTAACACAGGTTTTTTACAATTCATGAGAAGGTGAATCATAAAATGATAAGTTTTAGTTGCACCAGAAAGTTGATTATCTTGATCCCAACACGATTTGATTGTGTTATCATCTCGTCGAGAAATGACAAGATCTAATATACGAATGGGTCGGAGAAGTGACATGCTGTTGGAAACGACTGATATCAATACGTCTGACCTCAGATTTAAATAGCATGTCAGCATGTATATTGAAATCACTTACTATGACAACTTTTTGGGGCATTAATGTGATTTCACCCAAAAAATTTCAGACTCATTGAGGAAAGTAGATTGAAGTAAACCATTTTGCCTAGAATGGGGTGGTCTGTATATGACTACATATTGAACATCATATATAGAGTCTAATACACTAGCATATTCAAAAGTAGTGCCATGATCACTAGTCCCACGTGGAAAATTCAAGAACTCATAACTTGGTGGTTTGTCCTATTATAACAGTATCATTGATATTCAACCATGATTCAGATATGAACATAATGTCAACTCTTTCCTGTATCAGGTAGCCTGTGACAGCTATTGTTTTATTTCTGAGTGGCTGAGCGTTCCAAAGTCTTGCACTAAGATATTGGTCTGAATTAAATTGCCCATTAGAGGGGTTAAAACCAGTTGCATTACTGCTGTTTGAGGCAGTCACATTGAGGTGGATGGGACGGTGCATGCTTACAGACCTTTCTGGAAATCGCTACAATAAAGAGCTGGGGATTTTCGGGTAAATAAGGATTGCACAATAGTATGACGTCATCAAAGAGCTGTCCAATTGGACAATTCACAAGAGAGCGAGGTTTGCCAGTAGTTTGATCTCCAAAGTTGATAGATCTGAGCAGTATTTGTCTTCGTACATGATTATTTCTGTTTAAGAAATGTTAAAATCGTCATATTGAAAGTGGAAAACACAGATGTTGTACATGAGAACTTTTAATCATTCTTTGTCTAAAAGCATGCAGACAAAAACGGAAGCATAGGTCAAGTCCAATCGTTTGACTCCATATGCAGCATCTGATACACCAGCTGACCGTCAAAGACAATCCAAGAATTGTCTCCTCTTCTGTAAAACGTCACTTCCACAGACAATAAGCAGTTCCATTTAAATTGCATCATATTCTTCCTCTTTACTTTTAAACGCCCATGGTGCTTGGCTTCTGACTATGGAAGCATAATCTGATCCCGATTCCAAATGAACGTATACACAACACGATATGATCGTAACGATAAGCAGAAATATTGATATCCAACCAATGATCACTTGCGAGATGAAATAGGCATACAGAGGGTAGTCGCAGAAATTATCGCTGGAAGAATCACCGCTTCTCTTAGACATAGCTCGTTGGTACCACACAGTACCTGTAAATAATGAAAGGTGTTGAATTAAAGGAATTTATTGGTATAAATCTATCGGCACATATATAATGAAATATCCTTAAATATGACGTACCAGATGGTTTGCATGGTCATTGGAGTATTCCTTGCGAAGAAAACATTTTCACGCTTAACTTTCGAAGCAGTAGACGATTTAAGGAAGCCGCCACGTTTATTATTTACGCTATCGTTTTGCCACAAGCCATGTTTAGTCTTTCACACCAATTGAAAGATGATCGGTGGTTAGTCAAGTTCTGGCCTGTATGAAAGACTATCGCGTTTACTTTT
>JAMKCH010087140.1:0-12272 GCA_023653785.1 Ophioderma brevispina | reverse complement strand
AGTGATACTGCTAATGCTGATAATACTACTATATGTTGTCTGGTTCAATCAAGAAATCGTAATGAAGCTATGGTATATCGACGGGTTTATTTATAGTTTTAAAAAATCCGAATTATGTGACGTCACGAAATACATTTTTGAAATTCCTTTCGTCATAAAATATCAATTGAATAAACTTCCTTGGTTTTATGCATGAGGTCGAAGTATAACGACATATTCAATCGATATTTTATGACGAAACGAATTTCAAAAATGTATTTCGTGACGTCACATATTTTTATCCGTTTGATTGATATAAATACACTCGTGTACTACGTTTATTTCATATTGAAATCGAAGACGACGACAATGAATGCTTGTACTAAACCACTCTTTTCAAGATGGGCCGAGCCACTACTTAGAAATGCTATTTCCACCGGTACTTTATCGTGCGTTATTGATTCACTTCTAATGCTGTCAGGAGACGAGGTCTCGTGCCTCCTGACTCAAAAAATCCAAGATGACATTGGTATTTAATAATAACCACAAAGGTAAGAATTAAGGCATCTCAAATTATTTCAAGTTTCTCGTATAAATTAAAAAATGGCTGAAATATTTCTTCTTTATGACCTTGTCCAAACCATGCAAACATTAAAAATGTACAAGCAGAGTCTTGATCAGGCTTGACAAAAAAAAAAGCATGCAAGTCTCTTTCAATTTAACCCCCGCCCCCATTGAAATTAACTTAATATGTAAATGAACATTTCAAGGTCGATTTCACGGTTAAAATATTATCTCATTCATTTTCAAACGTTAAACACTTCACACAAACTCGAAGGGTGGTCAGTAGTTTGTTACATGAGTAGGGCGACAGTTCACGCAATGGTATTGATTACTATTCATAACTTATGTATATGTGCGTACCAATCAAATCTTATGTTACATAAATATACGCATACAAGACGCGGGTCATTGATATCTCGCAATGACCTCGAATTGTGATGTCATACGCGCAACAATGACTCGCTTTTGTGACGTATCAAGACTACAGATCAAAATTTGAATAAATGTTGGCCCTGAACATGGATAAAAATTTCCCTGACTACCCTGGCCCAGCCAGCGGTGAATTCAGAAGGGCAGAGCATGAGCCATGGCATGGATGCATGAAATCACAGAAATGCGACGCTCCGTAAACTAGCATAACAAACATAGTAAATTAGTATAGTAACTGACAACCATGCAACAACACCAAAGAAACATAACGTTGTGTAAATGTGTTTTATGATGAGATAATGTACTAGTAAATAAATATTTTGTTGACATGTGTAGCGTGATTACTATGGTGACAACTGACATGGCGAAAGTTCACGTAGCTGAAATAATACCTCAAGCGGAAGTTTGGTTCTATAAACCATTGATGTACCCGGTTTTTCTCTTTGGGGATAATACAAGAAACTAATACAACGATGAGGACATTATGCAGAATTTGTCTGTCTGAAAAAGAATTTTGTATTGTGCCACCACCCTATGAATTTGGCAGCCTCGACGGAATGCTACTGATAGCTCATGACTGCACCGGCAAATCTAGCGGAGATATCGCCCGCCTTACCTGTACCTGGGTCTGCAACTTCCCCCGCTACCGGCACAGCAATGAGAAGAACAAGATACTCTTGGAAGAAACAGCGATTTGCATTTTGCATATGACATAGCGTCATGTCATCTCAAAGTTGAGATGACCGCCATGAGAAGAAAACAATGAATACAAGTGCGTGGACAGTGCGCCTAAGTTTAAAGTATAATCGTAAAATGAGAGTCCCCATGCAACCAACGCAAAACACACAAACCGTATCTCCACACTCATGACATCAACCATGTCAACAGTCCCGTTTATGCAGTGTATAATTTATGCATAAAGTGCTGGGGAATCCCCTGGCAGGTATGACCTCTGACATATAAACAAACGTGCATGTACAGTCATTTCAGTACTGAACACAAGAAAAGCAAGAATCGACAGCCGAAATGGAATTGTTTTTTGTCAAGTTTATGATTCTTTTTGTTGTTCTTTCAATGCAACAAGAAGTTGAAGAATACTGACGTGAGTAAAACCACAGGGTCGCGGGCTCTTGGCTCTATGTCAGTATGACATTGACATGCATGGTCATGCCACCGTAGACTACACCAGGATTATAAGCTACTATAGTCTTGTAATCAGAAAAGATGGGACTTCTCAGTGGTTTATTTTTCAGTTTAATTTTTTTAAAGTTCCGAAATTTTGTTGATATTTTTAGATCTCAATCATCAGCTGTCTTTGAACACCAAATCCATGACATGTAAGGCCACATAAAAAAAATATTAGATTCCCGTAGCTAGCCCTCCCTCCTCACTTTTTGGGATAAGGTTAAAGGTGCAACGAGAGATTTCAAATGTCAGGTGTCCCTAAAAAAATCGAATGTACTGATTTTTGCCCTGATGTAAAGCAAATACGAAATTCAGCCTATGTTTTATATTGAAATATAAGCAAATCAAAATCGCCTTTTTTCTCTTTTGAGACATTACTGTAGCCAAATACAAGGTAAGAAATCTGTTGAGCATGGTGAGTGTCTAATCTATATGAAATTACTATTATATGACACAACATTTTGGATGCCTCAAAATCTCTTGTTGCACCTTTAAAATTTTTTGAACGTTTGAATCAATCCTGAAATATTGATGGACGATGGGCTTTATTAATTTTTGTCAACCACAGTCACTTTCATGTGATTTTAGAGACATACTAGGGGTCTATTCCCTGTAAACCTATAAAAATAAAACAAGGCCTCCCCATTTTCATGATTTTTTTTCTGATGCGACTGAAAGTTGGTGGAAATATCAATTTTCGGTGAAAACGGTCATATTTTAGTGTCATTTCATAAAAAAATAAGAACCGCCCTCCCTCCTCACTTTTCGCTGGAAAAATAAAAATTAACCAGAACCAAGGCATGCAGTAGCTACAAACACAAGCTCAATACAACAAGGTTTTCAAGACTCAAGCATACCAGAGTGAACTTTTACTTTGGGGTAGGGTATTCCTGAAAAAGTTGTGTTAAGAACTGATTCAAAACATTAATTTTACCCTACATGCCCAATATTATTATTTTCATGTTCATAGACTAAAATTTGTCAAGGGTGTTGAATATGAATATTTTTATATGTCTATGACCTAGTTTGGGCTTCTGACTGAGGCTATTGCATCAATATTTATTGAATTTTGACAGAACTGAACGTTGCAATTGTCTTCCTTCCCACCAAAGGCATAGCTGTATTTCATGATTTTTCTTGATTGATATTGTAAAAACCTACCTGGTTATAAGTCTGTGACATGACATGGTGTCACCGAGCTGCACTGGCACTGCAGTCAAACATGAATCAACAACGTTTATGAACCAGGCATCATTACCAGGCATAGCCGCGCCTTAGCCTAGGGCTAGGCCTATCCACATCCCATGCCATGTCATGCATGTCAAATACTGCTCCACTGGTCAGCTGGTACCCAGAATGTAAACATATCAACTACTAATATTCAGGCGCACACATAACACTTGGTTTGAGACTTGTATACAACAAGCCTGAATGAATTTTGTAGATCCCACGCCATGCATAGGCTAAACATGCTAAAGAAAGGTATGGGCGGCTGAGCCTAAGCCATGTAAACAGGCTATCCACGTCCCACATAGTCACTTGGCCAAACTTATCTGAACTTCAAACATGCTGTTTCCAGAACGATGTACATTCCATTGGCATATGATATAAACTTCAAACAAAGTATAAAAATGAAACTTGACATCGTAAAACGTCCCCTTTCCATGTGAATTTCCTTTTTAAAAACTCCCGGTGAAACTCCACAAATCATGCAAATACCGTTAGTCATTGGTGGAGGCCCCATAACATGAATAAATGTAATATGTTAAGATTTGCATAATCTGGTGTAAATGTATTATAAGCCGCATTCTAATTGGTCAAAAGCTTGTTATCAACCGTATGACGTAGGAGGAAACCCTTAATTTCAAATGCACTCATAGGACTCGTTCATTTTTAAATAGGGGTGAGAAATTGCATTGCATAAAGAACGATGCATTGTAGGGGAATTTCTGTACGGGAAACCCCAGAACCACAGATTTTTTTAGCAAAGTTACAGTTGTGAATGAGGTTAAAAACCTCGCACCTAATGTTTTTAGGTTATTGATTTGGATCGGAGGTATTGTTTTGGTTCGAGGAATTTTCCCGAGGGGGGCGTAGGTGCGCGGTTTTAACCTCTAATTAACCATCATGATTGCCCCATAAACTTGTGTTCAAAGTTGTTTTTGACAATTGTTCTCTACACAGCCGCCATTTTGTTATTTGAGCTTTGTTTTCACGCCGTTTTCACCATATTCTAATAAGATATTGTAGTTACATTATTGACATTACTTAATGCTTCAGTAATAGTGATTCGAACCCACAACTTCCACAACCACATATATATTACACACTTCTATGCCTTCATGTATGTGGTTTTTTGCCTCGATGGCGAACCATCGAGGCATATTAGAGTCGAGCGAAACTAAGTCTTCTTTAGAGTCTAAGAAGAAATAAAATACTTGTAGAATATTATTAAATTCTTATTTTATTGAATTTCTGTACAGTTATGTTTTTCTATGATTTTATACAGATGCTAGGAAATTTCAGAGATTTTTAAAAATGTAACTACATTATTTTTTCTCAAAGTTAGTTGGGGTTGTGTTTTACCTTTATGCTTAGTACCCTTCAAACTGTGCAGATAGAGGCTATGCCGCGAACGTTGCTATGATACGGGAATTACCCGGTGCGCCTCGCTACCAAGTATGCATGAGCGCACGGTAACTCCGCGTATCATAGCGAACACGCGATCACTGACCAGATGTAATGGTGAAATTAAAATGCCAATTTTTCAAATACAGAATAAAAGTTTCTTGTCCACAAATTGCTTACCGATTGTCCTTTGTTTATTAGAAACACAGTGTAATGACAGATATAGACGAAAACAAACTTAAGACGGAAGAAAATGCAATGTTTGCAGTGGTGATAACACCCCAATCGTTCAGTTACATGCCATGATGAAAAAAAAAATAATATAAAACGATATTTTGGACAGTTCTCAAAACAATAAATATATTTCAATGCAAATACGCAGAAAAACAATATCTTCATTTCTCTTTATCATCTGTGTCTATTCAGGTAAACCATAAACCATTCGTACTTTTAATAAAAATATTATAAATGCTACCATTAAGTGTCATTTTTCTCTATAGCCATCGAGGCCAGTTTTTAGAAGAACTTGTCTTATTTATGTTTATCATTTATTTGTCTCGTTGACACACTCGACTTTTTTCTCTCCTTCCCTCCCTCTCTCTCGCTTTCTCTTCTTTCGTTTATACTCCTCTTTTTCACATTCAGTAAATGATTTGCAATTTATTTGTAATTATTACAGAATTTTGAAGGTGCCATGTCAATAAAATGTCTGACATTGTTCTCGTGCAAAAAGACGACCTCGAATTCATAGACATCATCGGTGAAGGTGGATTTAGTACCGTATGGAAGGTTAACTGGAATCGAAAAGTGCGCGAGAGTTCAAATGACTCAGATGTCCACTGTAAACGGCAGTCAATTCAGGCAGCAGCTAAGATTCTCAACAAGATTAATCGACAAGAACTGGAAATCCTTTCAAAACTTATCCATCCAAACATTGTGAAATTCCTTGGCGTTGTCGACGAAATTCCAGACTTTTACCTGATTCTGGAACTATGTGAGCGTGGAACACTGCGGTCATATCTAGATGAGAATACTGAAGAAAAACTCCAACCGTGTCTTTTATATTGCTGGGGTGAACAGTGCGCTAGGGCGATTAAATATCTGAAGGAAAAGAAAATTGTCCATCGTGACGTTAAAACGGACAATTTTTTGATCACACTGTCCATGAATCTTAAGCTATGTGATTTTGGTCTAGCCAAAAATACAGATCTCACTGTCACTACCCAAATAAAGGGAACCTGGGGATGGACGGCTCCTGAAGTATTCAAAGAAAGCCACCTGTCGCCGTCATCAGATATTTTCGCCTTTGCCACACTGCTTTGGAGTCTGTTTACGAGAAAGGTTCCATTTGATGGAGAAAGCTTCGAAAAAGTCAGACGAAAGATCGAAAGTGGTGAACGCTTACCAATACCACCTGAATGTCCTGAAAGGATTACTGGGTTGATGAAAGCATGCTGGGATGGAAATCGGGAGAAGCGACCTAGTTTGGACGACATTCTCAACATCATCTGTCAACTCAGAGATGAATGTAGAGGTACTGTTGCTATTAATTCTTATTATTTATTCTAATTCAAGTCGAGATTCGAAAATCGCCACTTGGTATTTAAGCGTTCTTACTGACATGTTGGTTATTTTGAGGTATCGGCCTTTAAAGTACCGAATAAAATAACATTTTATATGTCAAAAAAGCAGAAACCATGAAATATTATATTTGAGTGGGATGAGGCAAGGTGTACCAACTTGGAGTGGGAGGGGAAACGTAACCCACCTTTCAAGCCAAAAGAGCATCAGATGTTGGAATCAAAAAGCGATTCCAGTTTGTGGTCCTAAAAGTGAACATTTGTGAGGGACGGACGGATAATTTAGGATTATCTGCTTTGTTAGTACTCCTGAATTTTTGCATCATCAAGGGACCTATAGAACCTTGCCGTCTTGAATTGCTGGTCAAAGTTATTTTCATGACTGCTCCGAAAGAAAACTCCTAAATTTCTGAAGAGGATTTCCATGGATTTATGTCGTGGATATATTCTATGTTATTTTGAAGCCTTCGCTGTGAGGACATACCATCGTTGAACTGCAACGCTTTTTAAAATTCCGGACATTAGGCGCCACGTCAGTGTGGACTTTTAAGTATGATTGTAAAATCTTAACATTGAAATTGTGTTTTGGACATTCCAAATTCTTGATTCTTGATAAATATCATAATAAAGCATTTTTGTGCTTGAAGCGGGTCATCAGGTTTGATAACATATGATTATTATTGAGGCTTATATGTAAAAACCAGTGGAAACTTACTGTTTTGTCGACAGTTTCGCTGAATGATCACTCAGCTTCTTGGGACTGATGTATTGATCCATCTGCAGTAGAGCGGAAAATTTGACCCAAGGTCAACATTTTCTCTTCAGTGGTATTTGCAATTTAGCAGTGGATCATATACGTGACTTAAAGTGTAAGTGTCCTCGTTTCGGTTCATAACTTGATCCCCACTCCTCCTGATCCAGATTGATTCCCTTATCCATCGAGCTTTGCGATCCTCTTTTCTCTCCAAAACCTATCCATTATCCAATCTACCACATGATTCGCCTTAGCCACGTGATCTGTGATAGCCGTTTTTATTAAGTTCAGATTGAGATTCTTTTCTTCTAGCTCTGGTGTATTTCTGTTGACCTGCTTTTCCGGCTTCCACTTTGTGTTTATTGAGTTTGATACCAAATTGTCTTTTGGTTTCACCAATATATGATTGGGGACGGCTTTTGCAGGGATTATATAAATCACATTGGTATCTTTCTCCTTGTCCAGTGTGTCTTTTGGATGAACCAGGATATTTCTGATGGTGGTGTGAGGTTTGTAGCTGTAGAAATATGATGATTTTGTCCCCACCATAAACTCGGTGTTGTACGTACCCTGCTGAAGAGAAGTGAAAAGATATTTACAGAATATGAGGATAAGATCAAGGAAGAGTCTCACAAAGAAAAGGCCCTCGCAGGATGTGGTTACCCAAGTTGGACAGTAGATAAGGTTAAGAAGCAAAGGTTTGAAAAAGCCTCCCAAAAACATACAAAGAAAACCAAGACATCAAATGGGGACAAGAACAAATGCATGGTAGCCATCCCTTATGTAGCAGGGATCCCTGAAAAGCTCAGTAGAATAATAAAAATCATCATCTTTCCTTGAAAAAAAAATAATAAATCCATCACCCCGTTAAAGGCATTATCAGTGATTTGCTAAATGAAAACCCAGCGTAACTGTGTAAATCCCATTGGAATGGGGTAAAAATGGATCATCCTAGAGAAAATCTATCATATCTGCCCCATTTCTTCAGCAAATGCCTTCATTTTTTTCAGCATAGAAAGTCGGAATTATGCCTGTAAAGACAACAACTTGAGTAAACAGTTGAGTAAACAGGTCAGGGTCAAATTTTCGTGTTTCTTCATGCACATTTCTTTTTGATACACAAGGTACGCGTATAATATCAGTTTATAGTGTAGATTTGTACCCGGAAATGAAAGGAAATGAATGAAACTACTCATTGTAAAAATACGTGCAGGAGACGGCATAGAGCGTATGTGCAGAAATTAAGACATCGCCGTTGCAAAATACTGGGATTCTTCAAATTCTGAAACCGATTGAAATCACTCGGGGAATCTACCATGCAAAATTGGGAGGAAATCGGGAAAAAAATTCACTATTTCCACCATTTTTATGTGATTGTTTTCAAAATATTTTCAAGTATTTTCAAGTATTCAAAATGTTACACCCTAAACACGTAATTTTCGTGTAGCCTAAGTTAACCTAAGTTTTTATTTTTGACGATTTGATACCCTAACATGCGCGTACATCGCCTGATTTAAAAAAAAACTACCCTAATTACGCATTTTTGTACACTAGCATGATATCCACCTTGGAATGCACGTCCCACTCCGGACATTATATTAATATCATTCATTTATCCGTTGCAGAAAAAAGACACACAAGTAGCCAAGAGGATTTGAAGAACATCCTACCATTCACAACGATTACCGTTAGGCTTATTGAGCCGCCAGATTATATTAATGGTATTGGTAAGTAATGTGGTGCTAGAAATATGTTTGTTTGAAACTGGTCTCTGAATTTTGTTTTCTTAAGTCCCAAACAATCAAACATCTGTAAATGTAGTGGTGAGCTTGATATCATCTGGGAATATGAAATCGGTTAAAGTGGCACTGGTGGAGACCTCTCCCTGGTTAGGAGCAGCGAGGCCCCAGATTCTCAATATTAAGTTGCAGGCATCCAGCGACCCTTTGACCCCCTTCCCCGAGGACGTAACCAGGGCACCGCTAAGAAAGGGGGTCCGAGAGTGAGTAGGGTGAGGTCGCCACCCTCCTGAACCTAAATAGGACCCCCTGGGCCAACCAAAACCCAGAAAAATGCCAGGAGCCTTAAAAAGACCCGAATTTGACCCACTTCCGGTTCGAGGGGGGTGGGGGATCAAAACACATTTAGATCCGCCCGAAACGTTTCTAGCCGATAGGGAGACTTTCGGTGAAAAAATTCAAACTAAGTGGCATGGCCCCAGTTTTGGGTGACCCCACGAAATGATTCAAACTACTCCAAAACCCTTCTACGAGACCCCGAGGACACCCCACACCCATAAAAAGGACCCCGGAGTGGGAGTGGATCCCGGGGTACAAGGCAAAACACCAATAAAGCCTAAAAGCACCTATGGCGCTCCATCCTTAATAACAAAAACATGTTTTTAGTCAGAACGGCCTACCATAAAAGGCTTAAAGGCTGACGCAGAGATTTCCCAATGAGGGCGCACTCATTTTTCAAACAAATCGTGTTTTTTGCATATACATAATGTTTGTCCATATACTAACCACTGTGTGAAATAACTAAGCTCAAATCGAAGTCCTTCATATAGAAAATCACAACTTTGCTATAAAATTCCGGATCCGGAATTTTTGTTATACACGGTATCCTACAGTTATACTGTGCATAAATGTTTACTGCATGCTCGGGAATTTTCATACGGTGTAGTCTATGTCACAAACTGCGAAAGACATCAAAAGACATCTAAATTGGTACTGCGTGAGAAACTAACGTTATCAGTCCGGGATTTTAAACTTCAAAGAGGTATAGGGATTAGGCTATCTGGTGTATAATTTTGTATTTTTTTTACAGAAACCTGGAGAGTATCAGTAAAATACTTAACTTCTATGGTCATCAACCACTGAAACACAAAGCAGGCCAAAAACAACGGGAACCATGCAAAAACCGTCCGGGATTTTCCACTTTTGTTTAAAAATCATTATATTGACCAATTTGGACAGAAATGGCCGATTTGTGTTCCAGGCAATGCTCCATAAAAACATGGTTTTTAGACGCAACGGCCTTCCATATAATCCTGAGAATGCGGCCCTGTTATGGCAAAAGGCAGTAACTCAAAAATAGGCATTTTGAGAAAATTGACTTTGAAGTTTCACTTTGGCCCTTTTTTTAATGGATAAAATAATTTAGAATGGCATATTCTAAAATATTCAACATAATGAACTGTACATTTCAAAAATAAAAATGAAGTAGTTCGGTCTTTCTTTTAAGAATTGTAGCAAAAAAAATGAAGTTACTTTCATTTGCCATAATATCAATACAGTTCTTGAAAGATATTGTTATGGCAAAATGCAGTAACTAAAAGTTACGTTCTAGAACGCTTAGAAATATTATGGCGGAATAATGTATCGAATGCCAAACATTGTTTGACAGAAAGGTTGTAGCAGAAATCGTTCATAATTTCATATGTTGTTAACTATAAGGCTAAGTAATGTCATTATTTCAACTAATTTATCAATAATAAGTAAATAAGGCATATTTAAAAGCGAAATGTCTTTTCTTCTTTATGGCAGAATATTGTGTTCATTTGCCACTGAAAATTCAAAACAAGTTGACAAACATTTAATTTTGTAAAATACCTGAGAAACCATGACTGTTTCTTAGTTTCCATTTACTGCAGGTGCGTTATTTACCATATATAGTATGGTTGGAGCCATATATGGTGTGGTTTGGTCCATATCTGGTATCTTTGGGCACATATACGAAAGACAGTGCAACTACAATAAATGACCGTAGACTAATAAACCCCGGGAATAAACCATGTATCATTACTTGAAACAGATGTTAAACCTCAACATGAAGAAGTAAAACGCACTTACATAGCAAACCTATAGGCCTATAGTGGGATGAAATAATCATAACTGATCTCAATAAAAGGTAAAATAGAAGTTGTCCTCTTTAAGTGGAGAAGTGCACCAAAAATCATTTTTTAAACTAAATATGCTAGGAACTTCAACTTTGGGGTATATGACACCCAATATCACAAAATGAGAAAAACGAAAACAATTTGCCTAATATTTGAATATTTAATTGGCGGCCATCTTGGATTTTCGGTGTCGGATTTCAAAAGGGCAAAGGTACGTTGTTATGACGTCTCGTAGGCGTCAAAGGTCAGAAATACCTTTCAAACACAAATAAATGAGCCTTGTGCACAAGTGATCTAAATTTTATACAATATAGCAGATTTTAATGATTTGTAATTGGTTCAAGAATTTGGTATGTCCAAAACAACATTACATATACACAATTAGTAAAGATTACTTTATGGTTTACTAGTGTCCTGTGTTTAAAGCGTTGCAGTTCAACGATGATATGTCCTCACAGCGAAGACTCCAAAATGACAGCATGCAAAGTCACGCTTATAAATCCTCAGGTAACATTCCATTGGAATCTTCTCAGTCCTGAAGATAACTTTTGCTCAGCAGTTCAAGACGACAAGGTCACATAAGTCCCTCGACGACAATATAATATTCCACAGTATTTCAGTCCAAGATAATCACCACGATTTCTATCTGTCCACAATTTGGAATCCTACTTTGATTCCCAGCACTTTCGGCTTCAAAGACGACAGTAGAATAATTACAGCAACTCTGCTCACATGGAAAAACTAGCTATCTTCTAGCTACTTGTTACTAGTGGATGCTGGCAGAGAGTCCTTACTCAATCTCCATTATATTGACTTCACAAAGTTCCCAGTCTAAAAATAGACATTACAACAGCATCATGCGTAAACATAACCTGAATCACATCACTTTCCATATATAACTCTATGGGGAAATTCCCTGATCTTACAATGTTTTGATCTCAAAACATAAACAAGTTTCTAAGTTTAGCATCCTTGGGGAATTCCCCACTTCCCCTATTGTGCAATCTAAACAGGTGCATTTAGCAAAACAAAACGCTTTTTGGCATTGCTCTGACCACACAAATTTTGCGTTTTTCTTCAGAAGGTTGGTCAGCGGACACGCAATTTCTGAGAAATTTGGACAGTATTTTCTGTAATACCCGACCATACCTAAGAATCTCATGAGATCTCTTTTGCTTTGTGGTGTGGGGAATTTCTCAATTGCTTCAACTTTTGCAGTGATTGGCCTAATTTGCCCTTGTCCTACAACATG
>JAMKCH010087139.1:0-17056 GCA_023653785.1 Ophioderma brevispina | reverse complement strand
TTCATAAATTATGCAAATTAGATACTTAATTAGCATATTTTACGCCCAAAATCTAATCAGGTCGAGAACTTGTCGACCCGCTTCTTTCCACCAAGTTACATCGTCGTAGCCCTTACGGAACTCCAGATAAATCGTACACAAGCCGTGAACACGGACGGCAGACAGACAGACAGACGGACAGACAGACACCCTGACAGACAGACAGACAGACAGACAGAAAAGTGATTACTAAGTCTCTGCCGAACAAAGTTCAGGCGAGACAAAAAGCCTGAACCAAGTCTGGGGTCATTTTCCTTCAAACTGTGGACCCTTGTGTAGGATGGAGAGCTATTCATTTTCCATTGACCAGCCATAAATTGACCAAGGAGGAGTAAATGAGGTATATTTGGATATGCTGCACAAGAGGGATAGATTTCCAGCTACAAATCCCAGACAAGGGTCCACATTTTGAAGGAAAACAAGACCAAGACGTGACTCAAATTGTTTGATAAAAGCCCCAAATTACCCCTAGAAATCATGGGCAAGAGTGCCATGGTTCAGGTCCTTCATCCCTATCAAAAATACACTACCTCCTACCTCCAATTGCTTTTGTTTCTTTATCATCTTTTTTTAAATGTCGAAAATGGCTTGACAGACCTTGACACCTGAATAGTCCCCTTGAGAGATGAATCATGCCCTAGAATCACTGTTGAAGATGATGATAGATTCTAATACTCCTGCTGGCCTCCAACGTAATCTCCTACCTTATCATGCAGAGTTACACAGGTTACGTCAAGCAGTTTACCAAATAATCTCCACTAGTAATTATCTCCTGGTGTAACATTAATATGCCAACTGACAAAATATACAGATGTATGTGGCCTTGGTTCATCAATAAATGATGTACATGCTATGCTACCTATTGTATATATATTGTGTATTGATGGCACCAATTTATAGAGCAAGGTATGCCTGATTTCTGGTAACGATAACATTACAAGCTGATGGTATTCTGTAACATTTTTATATCATCTTTGTTTTGAATGCCTCGTGCGTGAATTATACATATTGGGAAATCATTGTTTGTTTGTTTGCTACTGGAATGCCATTACACATGGGTCAATTAGCAGTGGCGGATTTAAGAGTCAGCAGCTGCTGACAGGGTCCCCCTAAAATATTGCTCTCAGGGCCCCCTCGGACACACCTTAGTCGCACTAAAGTGCGATATTGCATTGCTTCTTGACGCTAAAGGAGCCCACCTTAAGCTGCTGACAGGGCCCTTTTCCTTAAATTCGCCACTGTCAATTAGTATGTTAACAGGAAAGAACCCTGCCTCTTATTTCTGCTAGACAAGTTATAAGCGGTTGTATAACATCTTAAAACATCCTCTGCCTTTAGCAATCAAGTGTGAAGAGTAGGCATGCAAACAGCCTTTTTATGAGAATTGATTTGCTTTTGCTCAATTTGATAACAAACTAGGTTTACTTCAGGTTTGTCTATAACAGATTTTGAAGAACTGGTAAAACATTTACAAAATCCCCCGACCTAATCCAAGATCCTATTCTGGAAACAACCTGCCCCCCCCTCCACACACATCTAAAAATTTAACTTGCTGAACAACTTTTACTCAAATTAAGCTCAATAAATCTCCATATTTGTTTTTTACTTATAACCATATAAAGCCTTGGCGTTATTTTCTGCCCAACATGGCAAATGCCGCTATCGGCTGTTTCTTCTACTGGTGAAATATGCAACACGGCAAAAACCTTCTCAGAGCAGGTTTGATTTTGCCGTACCACGTCACGTTAAAATAGCAGGTCGGTCTGTTTCTACTGAGCTGGATAACGGATCGATCTGTGTCCAACGCGGTAAACGGCCCTAGTAGAGACACGCTCAAAGATAAGAAATCTCCCAAAGCACTGGATCTGATGCCTTAAATCCATATTGAAAATCTAATATTTCATGCCTTTAATTAGTTTCAAATGGATCTTACATTCTATAACAAGAAATACGCATGCATAATTAAGATGAGCCCACAACTGTGGTTTAATCACAATGAAAATATGCAAATGAGCTCAATAATATTCATAACATGTCCAAAAAGTATACAGCACATGACCTTATCATGTTCTATCACTGTGCCATGTTAGAAGTTTACTGAGTAATCAGTATAGTCTGTAGAGTGGATTAATTCTTTTTCTTCAAAATATGCAGATGAGCTCATTAATATTTATAACGTATCCAAAAAATATACAGCACATGACCTCATGTTCTATCACTGTGCCATGTTAGAAGGTCATTGAGTAGTCGGTTTAGCCTGTAGAGTGGACTAATGCTTTTGCTGCAAATCCACCCGCCCATCCACCTGCCCGCCTGCCTACCCGCCTGCCTACCCGCCCACCCATCTGTGGTATAACTTAAGTCCACTGTTGTGGAGACAAAAAAGAAGAGAACATGGCAGAAATTTTGTTTTTAAATTCGTAAATGGCATGCAGTCCTGAATATCCAAGTTTGATTTTCAGTAAATTATAAGCTTCAAAGTGTTCATCTTCAGTAGATAGCACAGAAACCCATACCCCTGTATATAGATAAACTAACAATAAATACAGTGCTCCCCGGAATGCATGTATCGTCTACCAACATGGTTTGCGAAATATAAACATGAATCTTTTGACCTCTGAGTGACCTTTGATCCTGGATGACCTCATTTTGAACTTATATACATTTGCCTGATACACAAAATTACTTTCAGCAAGTTTTAGCTGAATCACACAAACTGATATGACACCTTAACCTCCCTTCTACCAAAGTAATCCCTATGTGCTGAAATGCAGCTAGCAGACGACAAGATGATAATTGGAAACGGTGTCATCAACATAACTTGTGTTGTCTCTTTGAAAACTGATGATATAATCCCCATTCTAACCCTAGTAGGTCTGTGTAAGAGTCTTAACTCTATCACATCTTTTACGTATAAGTTTAACATGTACAACCTGACGTGGTACAGGCAATCTGGAAATGGGAAGGAAGTAAGGAAAAAAGATGGTGGGGAGAGAGAAAGAGAGTAGAAGAGCAAGAATCCTCTTTTGCTGTCCCCATATTTCACAAAACTTTTTCAATCCTCTTATTAAGTTGAAGAACTGTTTCTACTTCTTATTTTCTCCCCATTCCTATTTTCCCATCCATTCTGCAAAGCTTCCACCACAACCGTTTCCCCTCTCCTGGCTCTTTTTCTGCTAGCAATACACATTTTGTTCTCACCACAACTATCGCCTATATTATGCATGTCGATCGATAGTATTTAAAAATGGTATAGCTGCAGTTTAAATTAATCAAGTGCAAGTATTTGTAAAGAGCAATTCACAGCTTGCTGCTGTTGTCATTTGCCAAAGGAGCTCTCTACTCTCAACATGCTCCAATAATCATCATGTGAATTATGCCCATGAAATTGTGTCGAAACATTTCTCTCTCGCTGTCTAGCTCCGTGATGGGTACGTGCAGGCAAAACATTAAAAAGGCCTAACAGCAGGCAGTATTCCATTTCAGCATAATGGGTATGGCTTTGAAATTGTATGAATGTCCTTAAGGTCCACGGGTGTAAGTTCTGTTTTTGTTTAAGGCCTACCCTCGGAGAAAACAGGTAATTGTTCAATGTTGCCTTATAAGACTTTGTGACACTTGCAAAATAAAGACTTGGGTGTTTTAAGTAACAGATATATGGGGAACATTATCAAATGACAAAAACTTGCCAAGTCTTGGAATGTTATTGAACTATGCACATATAAGGAGTTAAAGAATGTAATATTTTAGGTCTAGCTTTTGATTACAAGCAGACAGACGCAGATAGATGCGAGTGAGTAAATATGCGCATCGTATTTCCTAGCTTTTCCTGTTAGGTTACCCTCAATAAGTTGCATGTCAAGTTCAAAGTTATTACTTCTCTTCGTTATGAAAGTTCTCAAAATTGCATTTCTTCTTCTTATCGTATCCACAAGTCATTTGTAATGGATTGTGGTGGTGTAATATTGCACTGTAATATTGTCAGTACCATACACTCTTAGAAATGCCTCATTCACTTTTTGACTAGGTGAAAATGATCTGATGAGAATTTCTAGTCAGATTTGAGTAAAAAATCTTGTAAATTTGACCAGAATCTTGTCTAAATTAAGACTAGGCACAAATACAATATTTTGCCTTGCATGATGTTTAAAAAATCAACTTTTGGGGGAGATTGTGAAATAGGCCTACCCCTTTATCCCTTTCAACCCTGGTAGATTCTATATAGGTTTTAACACATTATGTCAGAAGCTATTGAGATGGCTTCCCAAATGATTAATTCATTGGGAAGCCATCTCAAAACCACTGACCCAAGACTAGGCTTGTTTGGACTCATTTGAATGCATTTTTCATGTTGATTCCAAATATGGGCATGAAAATGCATAGTTGTGAAAAATTTGAAACATTTTGAACTCTGAGTGACAATATAGTCACTTGCAGTGCCACAAAGGTTTACCCATGAGCTCTACCTGCTGATTGGTCAAAATGAAGCTTATGTGATATTTTGAACCCATCAGCAACATGGTAAGAATGGTGGTTGGGCTAAAGGCTAGAGCTTAAATATTTGGAAACTGCATTTCAATTGGTCATTGAACTGAATATGTGATGTAATTAGCCTATCAGAAATGCTTTAAGAAAGGCGGGTAGTGCTTAGGAGGTTTAAACAAGCCTCAAATGCAAGGGAATACTGAACACTGCCTACCATCATAGTGAATATTAACTTACATGTACATGTACTACTAACTAAAAGGCATAGATGTCAGTATGCTACAGCATTTCAGGCCAGCAGTGTCAACCATGCATACAGGCAGAGAGCTGTCTATTCTTGTTTTAAACACAACCAACTTAAACCGAAGCCTGCCACAAACCGGTAAAGTTAGACGGAGAAACAAACATTGCTGTACTCCAACGCATTCACCCACAGTTTGAAAACACCTTGAAAGCGAACTGAAACCCAATAGCAGATGCGCTTTGAATAAACATGAAGAAATGCATTCACTGGAACAAATGTGTTACCGACCGTTCTGTCTGCAGTCGTCTCAATGGAAACACTTTGGGACAGCTCCTGAGGCAAAGGGATTTGATCTAATTCTATACATGAGATGAAATTGAGGAAAGTTTCCCATCTTTAGCTCCTACCATCAACAGTACACAGTGATCCTTTTTCTGTGCATATCTTACACGGTCATAAAAAAGAAAAGTAAGAACCAAACTCCCTAATGGTTACCCTGAACTTGACCAAACAACAAAGGGTTCGGAAACTTCCGGAAGAAACATTTCTTCTGGAAGAATGGAAGAAACTGGAAAAGGTTTTTTCCGGAAGAAACTGGAAAAAAGGTTTTTTTCCGGAAGAAACTGGAAGAAATTGGAAGAAACTGGAAGAAATAAAGAAATGTATTATGAACAACAAACTAAATTACACCATATTAATCTGCTTTGCACTACAAATCATCAAGGCTACACAGACAATCTTTTTTTTTCAAAATTAATTTACAAGTTTATAGCATGTTAGTATACCTTGCAAGTATATAGTAAATTTGTTCACAATTTTGTTTTGTAAGCTTTTTGTCTTACAATCAAATTATACAGATGATAATTGTAATCCATTTTCCAAATCTTTCCGTGTGCACATTTATACTATCACAGTTGTAATTGTAGATGCAAACATTAAAAAAGCTTTTAAAATCTGTATGGCCAATTTGTGAATTTTAAAACACAAATCATAAAAGTAGCAACCTTTATTGTTCTTTTGTTTTAAATGTTGTGTCTAATACACATCTAACTTTGTATTGCTTAGTGGAGAGAACCTGGGTTAGGAAGACTAACATTTGTTTAAAGAAATTGAAGATGTTCAAGTCTTTACAAGGAGTCTCTGCTTGACCTTGCTGGTGTGAAAAGTGTCTAATCAGTTTCTTCAAGTAATTTGTTATATTTAGGCCTTGTGAATCAATCTGAGTTTAATTATGCAATTGCATGGGGTAGGTAGGGGGTCCCTGAATGGTTATTTTAAATTATTTCACTATATTTCATTCACTCTATAATATAAAACCAAAAGTGTAAGTCATTGGCTTTAAAATAGAAAAATTTTAAATGACTGAAAGTGGAAGAAACTGGAAGAAACCTGTTTCTTCCAAGTGGAAAAAAACATGTTTTTTTCCACCTGAGGAAGAAACTGACTAACCCCGAGTGGAGTCAAAGAAAACCTAAAACCATTCATACTCCCCATACTTCAATCAGTATCAAAAGGCAGGCTCTTAAAATTTTGGCTAATATTAACATTCTAATCGTGGAGAATTGCACAGTGAAATTAAAGATATCCACAATGATC
The DNA here is from genome assembly GCA_023653785.1 of Ophioderma brevispina. Lineage (NCBI taxonomy): Eukaryota > Metazoa > Echinodermata > Ophiuroidea > Amphilepidida > Ophiodermatidae > Ophioderma > Ophioderma brevispina. The sequence goes on along the minus strand of JAMKCH010087139.1, from coordinate 10,692 downwards.
AATTTATTGCTTTATGTGCCGTCTTCCTTTTCCAAACAATATATAGACTAGACAAAAAAATCATTCTTAAGGTGGACCCAACTAACACGCATCATTCGTGGACGTTCACACAACGGGGACGTTGTGTGAGTGTCAGTAAACGTTCACACAACATTTTGTGTTACCTGGGGTGAATTTTAGACAGATTCCAAGCCATCGTACAACCCAACATAAGCAAACATGTCATAAATTACTGTTAGAAATCCCTATTACTTGCGATGCATTTGGCTTAAGACGGTTTTACAATGCCTCATAAGTCTTTGTAAAATCCACCCCTGGGGATCTACTTTTCAGTGTAGTAGTAAAAAGATTAACAATTCCTGCCTCCTATTTGGTACTTAACAAAGTATGGAGAGGGGGAAATGCCACACACACATGCCAAATACTGATTTTCCTCAAATCTGCATATATTGTTCTAATTTCTCCAGAGATGTACGCCAACCAATTTCTTCATGGTAAGTTAGATACCGGTAAATTAACAGTTGAAAGGCTTATAGTGTATCTGTGAGTATTTCTAATGTGATAACAAAACATCACATTTGTACATGAGGGAGAAACATACAATGCAAATACATAAAAAAATAATATCCACATGGGTAATACATGGTAGGTAAAACCAAAGTGTTAAATCCGGTTTTGTCCCCACTAACGGGGGTGGCCGGATTCACCTCACATTCACAACAATACTGCTGTGTGAGAAATTATTGGAGCAAAAGATAATTGACCGAATGCCCTTCCTAACGTCAATGTGCTGGATGGCCGCCATGAGATACAATACATACAAAGACGAAATACATAAAAAATACATACCGGTTCTGCATTAGGTTTTAAATTCCACAATTGTATGTGAGGGATAATACATCAAAGTGAATACATTTAAAAAACATTAAGTTTTAAATTCCACATTAGGTTTTAAATTCCTCACCAACAACACACTCTACAGTCCTCTTTGTTTAACTCTATACATCAATGTATATTCAGCAGCCATTTTGAATCTCTTTTTACACCTGAATGCTAATGAAATTCAACCACAATACTAAACATGAATAAAAGAAACCAAACCCAGATCTTCTTCCCCTCACACAAGGTTTGGTGGGCCATAATAAATAGTCATGCACTGTGTATATGTAGTCGCATGGTTAGGAAACACTTTTCTCTCTCTCGTAACTATATTGAGATGCAACTACAATCGCAAGCCCCCTTGGGTACTTCCTTTCGCTGACTGAGTACTGCTTGAACATACAAGAGGTCCCATGCCTGGTTTGTTACAGAAACACGCTACAGAGAGGCACTTTGATCATATTGCCTCTGCTCTGACTTCGTCTAATTTAGACTTCTTTCAACCCCGTATCTTATAAAAGCACCTCAAATAGAAACTTTAGTAATTTGAGTTAGTCAAATAACAACCTTAATGCAATGATGGGTAAGAATATTTGCAATGCAACTTTGATATATTGTATGTTTATACACTCTTGTTTCTTCTTGTATGTACTTAAAAATCAAAAGTAAAATATAGCTCTTGATAAAGGGAGAGGATGTTTCAGAAATGTTTGTTAAAACCATAAAGTGTAAAGCAATTTAATTTTCTTTATTAGTCCCATTCATTTTTCAAATTTGACTATGCGAAATGCAGACTTCTTTCTAATCCTTTCTTGTAAATAAAAATCTTCCATTTTTCTTACTGATGTGGAAGAAAATGGGTTAAAAAGTTCACATTGGAAATTTAAATTTTCTGATGTTTTGTTTTCCTTTTTCCTAACAAACAAATTAATATTTAGATATATTGATATAATCAGTCATCCTACTTAAAAAAAATCACATTTCAAGAATTCTAGAGATAAATCTGGAAATAAAGGAGATTTAGGAGCCTTGTCCCTGATTTTTGCATTCTCTGAACACCCAGAGTTTTCGGAACTAGAGATAGGCCTAGATGCCATGTATTGCGTCTGGCCAGATGAAGGGGGCCAGCTGTACATTTATAGATGTTGTGGCGCATCCCCCGGGGCGCATGGGGGGCATGATGGGTATAGACATGTGCCAATCCTAAATGCATGGATATCTCATCAATAATGAAAATTCCAAATAACTTCCAAGGGCCCTTGGGTTGTTTGTTGAAGGCATGCTGAAGGGATTTCAATGTACTGGTACATGTCTTGAACTGTTTTGATGTTGCACATAATTTTGTGTTATGCTGCTGTGCTTGGAGAATGATTGTTGTTGATGAAGGATTCTGGTGGTGAGAGGATGCATTACCCATACAGGGAATGCATCCTCTCACCTACTGATTTTGCGGATGTTTTTCATCCCACATCATCATGATAATATTTGCTTAGTGTATCGCCAGCTTTCACCACCCTTTGGTACGTATTCACAATACTTTTCGTCTTGTACGAGTGTAGACCTATTCATTTGATATGGTCCGATCCAGCCTAGAACACGTATTTTTCACGAAAAGAATGAAATAAAATCTTATTAGTACTTTGAATACCATTAGTGGCTAAAATTATTAATTATAGGAAGATGAAAGAGGAAGGAAAGAAAAAATCATACGCCCCGTGTGGGATTCGAACCTGGAATCGCATGGTCATGGGGCGAGAATTTATCCACTCCGCCACGCGGGATTTTGTTTTTTACTTATGAAAATATAATGGTTAAACTTTACCTAATTAAAACGTCAAAACATTCTAAATTTACACTTTTGCGTAGCGAATAATGATTCGATTGTAAAATCTAAACAATTACTCCAAATCGGTCAAATTTGGTATCAATTTGAAGAGAAAAGATTGTTTGGGTAACGTTTCCCGAGCATCCGAATGCTTCCGAAGACGGCTTAATCATGTGATCATTTGTCCTTCCCCCCGATGCTCATCCTTCCCCCCTCTGATGCTTATCGTGACATCACGGGGCATTTAAATAAAATCATAAAATTCACTTTTTGGCTCAGATGTATGCTGTTTCGTATGTTTTTCAGCGTTTCCAACCCTGTTGAAACCATTCTAAGGTGTTCCATGCAATAAATGTTAAAATCTTGGCTACATCATAGATATCTGGGGCGTTTAAGGTCATTACCAGGTATTTCACTACGAAACTTATTGAGAGAGTTCCGCCAAAGCCCTAGTCGTGAACTACGCCACCTACGGTGGTTCCGGGAACATTGCGTCTAGATGTGCAAAGTAGGTCTACTCTGCAAGAAATTAACAATTTTGTATTTTCTGTCGACAGTGGCTTATGTGACACAGTGAGTTTGCTCATAACATCAAAATGCAAGATTGGAATTTTGGAAGGCCCATCTTGCAGCTACTGCATCGCAACTAGTCCAGAGTACTGTGCAGTACAGGCCCGTACGCAAGGGGTGCAGGGCGTGCGGTCGCACCCCAAAAAAAAAATCCACAAAAGGGGCAAAAAGTCCACATTTTGCTGAATTTTTGCATGAAAAGGTCCAAAATTTAGAGAAATTTTGACAAGAAAGTTCACTTTTTGGTGATAAGATTTTCAAAAAGTAAAAAAAGGACCATTTTATGGGGTTAGGTTCACTTTTGCCAAAAAAGGTCCACTTTTTCGAAATAACATACCCCCCAAAATAAATCCTGCGTACGGCCCTGGTGCAGTAGCTGCCATGGTAGACATGGTGTAGATGCCTTATAGGCTACGACATGAGTGAGAATCCAGCCATGAAATTCTCTGTGGTATTTTGTGGTAAATGGTGGTGCAGTCCATTCCAATGACTATGGTATTTTGTGGTATTTAGGAGTTAGAAATTAGAAGTGTTACAGCTGTAATCACAAAATGCACCTTTAAAGTTAAAAAAATACTGCAAGTAAACTTGCGACATCCCTCTGGCAAGATGGCAGTCTGGAACATGACCTCAGATGACCTTTGACCTTGGTCCATGACCTTTGACACCATCCACATATGAAGGAACCCCTATTGCACCTTAACCTTTAAGTCTGGTTTAAATCAGACTTAAATTTTTAGAGAGAGACAAAAAAAACCGAAAACCTAACCAAAACCTAACCAAACTGGAACACACACACATACAGACATGCGCACCCTCACAATACCCCCCTCTGCTTTTCAAGCCAGGGGGATAAAAATATAGAAGTACTTCTGAAATGAAATCCACAAACATGATGTAAAAAGATAGAAAAAACATACACCCATAGATTTTCTTACAAAATTAGAGGGAAAAAAGAAAGTCTATATTTCTGGGAAATAAACACACACTGCTATTTTTTTTGGGGGGGGGACCAAAAATGCCATGCTGCTATAAATAATTAACATTTTCTTCAGAACTGTTGAACCACATACTATTTTGCAATGAGGTGTACTTAGTTCTGCATTTTCTGTCCTCATCCTCTATGTAGTAAAGTACCATCCCAAGAGCACTTTGCATGGTTGCAGACCTTTAACCCTTGAGAACTACAACCTACATGTATGATACGGTCTATCTGATTGGCTCATTACAGGACACAACATGTGTGACCCTCTGAGTAACCAATCAAAGAAGTACTATGTAAACTATACCACCATTCTTACAGTATCTCTGATTTGCTCATTACATGATATTACCTTCCAAGTAACCAATCAAAATAGTGCTTACATGTCGATAGATAGGCAGGTAGTGCCCAGAAGGTTAATATTTACCGTTAATTGATCGTAATAGGAAAGAATGAAAGCGGTAATATAAACGTGTCAGGCAAGACTTGCACCATATTATAGATCAATTATTTTACCACTGTAAGAGTGATAATTTTTCCCTTTTCTAATTTTTCGCACTTAGCTGGAAAAAACCTTTGCTGGCATTTCTTTAAATTTGCAAAAAATAACCTTTTTTAAATACCAGTAAATATATATTTTCATGTTCTTATATTCACTCCAGCATCTTGGTCCACGAAAATTAATGTACGTAAAAATAGTCTGCTCTTACAGTTTATGGCACAAAATGTCGCGCGATGATCGGTTAATTACAGTAGGCACAAAAGAAAATAACAACTAACTACGGCCTCTATTAATTACTTTCAGCTGTCATATCCACTGTATTATGAATGATATAATTTCACGCCCGATATAACCCAAGCAAAATAAAACATGCCATCGGTGACTCCCACGGGACGGATATACCAGCAAGGCCTGACGTCAATAAGGGATTCCCTGCAGATACAAATACAACACTGCCCGTCTAGTGTTAGCCTATTAACAGGCCATACATTTGTGCTATTATTCCGATGAAATGAAAAATGTTATTCACTGTTATAACACTAACTAGTGCAGCCTGCAAGTGCTACAGTCAGGGCCCATTGAAAAATTCATTAGATGCTTGGTAAAGTTAACAATCTGTTTAGGGTTTATTTTCAAGTCAAGAAACGATATGTTGCCTCTAATCCAACTAATTGTGATATATTTTTATAGGTGTACTTTGGTGCTTTCTGTATTTAAAGTGACAGGAGGAATTTTTTTTAGAATACAAATTTCTCATAAATTACACTTGATCAGTTGTAGACCACCTACCAAGAACGTTTCGAAGGTGTATTGGACAAACGAGTGCAAAAGAAAACCACAAACTTTGTTTTGAACTTGCCCATTATTGTAATCGTCCCCATAGAAAACCATGCTTTGATTTCTGTCATGCACGACAGAAAATAACAAATCACCATCTTATAACATAAAGACGCCGTATTTGGCTTATTCACTTCAGGTATGATCTAATACATTGGTAAGCATTCCAAATAAGCCAAAAATCAGGTTCGAAAAAGATTGGGGCGCTACTTTCTGGAAATGTCCTTATGTCTGTTTAAATTGCAAGTAAACCATGACATAAGCAAACAATTGATACAAATTGGTACAATTTCATGAGCAATTTGTTTTTGTCAATAGCAGTCTTCCACTTTGCTCAAATTAATTCTAACTAGGTGGTCCCCGGGTTTTGTGATCACCTGGGTTTCGCGATCACCTGCCTTGAATGACCCAGCATCAACAAAAAATCGACCCCATCAAGTTTCATGTACGTCCATACACCAACGTTTACCCCATTTGACCTTGAATGACCCCTGATGACCTTAGATCCACTGCAATACATACTCGGTCTTCGGGTGGTCAAGGGGCACCCACCCACCAAGTTTCAGGAATGTGAGACCCCCAGTCTTATTATACCTCATTATATTTGCAGAAAAACCAAGTGGATATACTGTCATTTGAAGTAAAGTTTGGATAAAACATCCTAATACTGTTTCTGTCTTGGTTGTAAGGAATTTAAAAAAAGGTGTAGATTGGCTGCTGTGCTAGTAGTACTGTAAAAGTGGAAATATTCACACTACATTAATTTTCGCGCTTTATGCGCACTTCTGAGCAAGCGTGAAATTAAGAAAATGCTAAAATATTTTGTGTAAGTCTATAGAGGATAGCTGAAAAAGGCAAATTTAAAAACAAGTGAAAATGCTACAAATCACTGAAGCATGAAAAATTAGACACGTGAAAATTACCACTTTTACAGTAGAGAGTACTGGGTACAATTACCAGAATTGAGTAGGGCACTATGGGATAAAACAAGCTAAAACATTTCATCTCAGTGATGGAACGATGTGATAAGCTTGGAACAATATACATAATCACGATCAATACTGCCAGCCATCTGTATTGTAATTCAATATCTGAACTGCATATAGAATCTCCCTTTAGTGATAATTTATTTAATTATAAATATTCAGGCAGTGATTATCATTTAACAGAATTGCCAAGACTGTAGTTTTGGAGCCAAATTGGGTGTTTTGAGATCATATGATGCTTTGATTATTTTCTATTTTTTCAACCTGTTATTAGACTGCGTACTCTGTGGGGATTAGAGCAATACCATATACCATCAGCCAACACCTATTCTGTCTATACTCCATATACATTGAGGTGTCATGTGATGTCACTGCAACACAGCCGCTTCATACGTGCTAACATATTATTACTTGGTGCAGAACTTGGAAGTGAAGATAAGTGTTTAAAGCTGCAACTCATTCTATACACATTTGTCATTTCAAACGCCAGTTCAGATAGCATACAAGGTAAATGAATTGCTTTGATCAAATGGTGTTATTTATGTTATAGCGGCACTGGCACATTTTCACAAAATATGAAATTTCTTCAATTTGCTTGCAGATGATAGTCTAGGCCATTGGAAGAATAGAAATATATTTTACACATAAAAATAACATACCCAAAACAGATAGGGACATTAAGAAGAGGCTAGAGGACCAGGTCAGGGTTTTCTTGAGGGCCTTCTACTGGTATTCTGGTAACCAGTACTACCTGTCCCAGGGCCAGGTTGTCGGCGGCTAAACCATCACCCCCATCAGGTTTCTAACAAAATCTGATGAGGAGGGTAACTGGTTACCCTGGTAGAACTAAAAAGAAGATCTACCTACAAGGATTTCGGCTCTGGAGAGCTAATGGTGGCCATCCAGCACATTGACGTCAAGAAGGGAATCCGGTTAATTATCTTTTACTACAATAAATCCTCACAAAGCAGTGTTGGCTGTGAATATGAGGTGAATCTGGCCACCCCCGTTAACGAGGACAAAACTGGATCTGTAACACTTTGGTTTTACTACTAGTACTATTAGAGACGTCCAGGTAATTTGTAGGCTAACTTTAAGTTTTGGCGTAACTTTAATCAACAAATGTGTCTATTACATTGTGTCTGATGCATGCAGTGGGAATCAACTCTGACGTGTGTTTTCTTGTGTTAAACACCATTTCTATCGTCTGCTGAATATATGTCGCCGGAGTCATTTTATTATAAAATCTTTCTGTTTTCCCATAAGGGTGCTGATTTGGTCTTAATTTTTTTCAGGTGGGGGCTAGTATATAAAGTTTAACAACCATGCAAAAATATCAATTTTGAAAAATCTTGAGGGCACACTATTTTTCAAATGTGCCAGTGTCTCTTTAAAGGTATACCGGGAGATTTTGAAAGAGAGCATCCATATTTTTATCATATTTTTTAGCGTTTCTCTCAGCAAATTAAATTATACTATTCGGGATTGATAATTCAGAAATGTTTGTCTAAATTTTGATGGGCTATTTATTATGAATAATACAGTTCAAGTAGATTAATATTTATTAATTTTTCCTGGAGATGGCCAGCGCACACAAGTGTTGAAAAAAAAATTGCGCTTGGCCGGACTCGAACCGGCAACCTCCGCACCACCAGCACGGCGCTCTTTTGCCAATTGAGCTAACAAGCCGGGGTTGGTAGAGGAGCGATAGAGATCATCTATAGGTGTTAGGTCCGAAAGGTGTCCATCGCTTTCCTAGCAGATAGCATCTGAACGATACCGTTCAGATGCTATCTGATATGATTTGCATTCTATTTATAAATTTATATTTTACCTAAAATGTGCATTTTCATATTATTCCTGATGCATTGTGGTTAATATAAAATAACCAATATAATGATGCCTATCCTATACTTATATAATATTGGATGGCCGAGATTGATAAAAGAAAATATCGCCCGAGCCTAGATCAAATATCGGGCGAGTCGAAGACGAGCCTGATATTTTCTTGGCGAGGGCGATATTCTCTGTTATCAGCCGAAAAAAGCCATACAATATTATTATTATTATGCAAGAAGAAGCTCACTTGACAAAAATAGTATTTGCTTGATGAGTCGCATGACCGAATGCCCAATATTTTTGCGTATTGTGCAGTGTTGGGCGGTACGCGCTAATCTCACTGTGTTATTGTACCACAGATGCATAATAATTGGAAATACACTCCATTAGAAAAAGGAGCAAAACAGAAGATAGATGTATTACACATTGTCTGCTATGACAAAATGATAGAAGTGATCACTACATCATGGCAGACCAGATTTTTCATATTAACCCAATGCCACATCTGTTCCTAGCCTGAGAGGGAGTGAAGGAATGACGAAAGAGGGGAAGAAAGGTTGCAAATTCAGGTCGGTCTCGAACCAAGGGCCAGTCCATGACCGGGGATACCACGCTACAACGGTATCACTGGCTCGGCCAGTGATTTTGTGCCCATATGTGTCTTTGTTTGAAGATGCAATTGCTAAATCCAGGACTTAGTGCATTTTTCTCACTCAGTGCTGAGATTTTGTGAGATTTGTTGGTCTTAGGGTTAGTACGGAAAAATGAGCTATTATTAATGAGCTACTACCACTGGGGTAGACACAGACTACCTACAAATTATACATACACTCAGAGGCCATTTTTTTAATGTTTACCCAGCAGCTATCTTCAAACATAAGACTTAACCCTAACCCCACAAAGACACTTTCCCAAGGGGACCACTGAATCTCACAAAGTCCCAAGGGGACCACTGAATCTCACAAAACCATACAATGAAGGATTTCTGTCACATATAAATCACTGAATCTCACAAAATCACACATTTCATTCTTGACTAGGAAATCACTGAATCTCACAATAGCTCACAGTATAGAATTAATATTTAAATCACTGAATCGCACAAAATCACACTGGTGTCCATGCATCGTTAACCACTGAATCTCACAAAATCTCACAAATAGCTTAGTGCAGAGTGTTTAATCACTGAATCTCACAAAGTCTCACAATATGTACCACTGGTGTGGTTTTGTGAGATTTTGTGGGGTTAGGGTTAAAGAGTAATCTATATCCTTCTGTTTCCCACTCAGCCCCCCCCCCCAGCCTAGTAATGATGTCTGTCTAATACACAGAAGGTCACCGGTTTGAATCCAGCTGCCAGGAGCATTTTTTTCAGAGCTTGTATACTGGCCTCTCTAATTCAAACTAATCCAGCCATCTGCACCATCACAGAGTAGCTGTGTTGTCATTTTGGTTCTCAACAGCACATATCATTTCTCATGCTTTATTTAGTTTTCAAGCATTTTTACATTTGCATTTCCGATCTAAATACAATATTGCAAACTCGTCAGGATTTTTGACAATGCTCAATTCAAATCCCATAATCATTTTCTTAACCCTAACAAGGCTCTACACCACAAAAAAGCACACAAGGTAATATTGTGGTATATTGTGGTATATGATAGTTACAGAACCTGCAATATTTTGTGGTAGTTTGTGGTATGTGATCTTATCATTGACATATAAAGTGTGGTACATTCACGTACATCCCGCACCCGACCCGCGCCCATGTAAGCCTATAACACCAAGGTTCCAACTTCTCTTGGCAGCCCTGTACATTGTGGCCTATGGTGCAGCTTTTTGTTTATTACTGTGGTATATTTAAGAAAGGGTTTGCAGTGTCCTTTGTGGGCGAATAATGTGTCCGAGGTCAGAAAAACTAAATAATGGGTGAGGCGCAGCCGAGCTCATTATTTGAAAGTTTTTATGGCCGAGGATACATTATGAGCCCATAAATGACACTGCAAACCCTTTATTTCTATTCTATTACCCAAAACAGCTTCATTTAATAAGAAAATGCATTGGCGACCCTTTATTGCAGAATAATGGGCAGTAAACTGACCAATCAGAATGCTGCATTTTCAATAATGGGCAGCAGAGGTAATAGAATGTAGTATATGATGAGTTACTCCAATTTGGTATAGTTATGATTTATCTAACTACTAAGCATACACCACAATATACCACAATCAAATTTTGTGGTAGTTTGTGGTCTATGGAAGTGCAAGTATGA